>JAODUO010001775.1:0-32500 GCA_025642075.2 Ridgeia piscesae
ACACGTCACAGAGGTTACTTTACTTGGTTGATACAGATACATGCATGAGTGGAGGCCTCACTGCTGTGTCCAACACGTCACAGAGGTTACTTTACTTGGTTGATACAGATACATGCATGACTGGAGGCCTCACTGCTGTGTCCAACACGTCACAGAGGTTAATTTACTTGGTTGATACAGATACATGCATGAGTGGAGGCCTCACTGTTGTGTCCAACACGTCACAGAGGTTACTTTACTTGGTTGATACAGATACATGCATGAGTGGAGGCCTCACTGTTGTGTCCAACACGTCACAGAGGTTAATTTACTTGGTTGATACAGATACATGCATGAGTGGAGGCCTCACTGCTGTGTCCAACACGTCACAGAGGTTACTTTACTTGGTTGATACAGATACATGCATGAGTGGAGGCCTCACTGCTGTGTCCAACACGTCACAGAGGTTACTTTACTTGGTTGATACAGATACATGCATGAGTGGAGGCCTCACTGCTGTGTCCAACACGTCACAGAGGTTACTTTACTTGGTTGATACAGATACATGCATGAGTGGAGGCCTCACTGCTGTGTCCAACACGTCACAGAGGTTACTTTACTTGGTTGATACAGATACATGCATGAGTGGAGGCCTCACTGCTGTGTCCAACACGTCACAGAGGTTACTTTACTTGGTTGATACAGATACACGCATGACTGGAGGCCTCACTGTTGTGTCCAACACGTCACAGAGGTTACTTTACTTGGTTGATACAGATACACGCATGACTGGAGGCCTCACTGCTGTGTCCAACACGTCACAGAGGTTAATTTACTTGGTTGATACAGATACATGCATGAGTGGAGGCCTCACTGCTGTGTCCAACACGTCACAGAGGTTAATTTACTTGGTTGATACAGATACATGCATGAGTGGAGGCCTCACTGCTGTGTCCAACACGTCACAGAGGTTACTTTACTTGGTTGATACAGATACATGCATGAGTGGAGGCCTCACTGCTGTGTCCAACACGTCACAGAGGTTACTTTACTTGGTTGATACAGATACACGCATGACTGGAGGCCTCACTGCTGTGTCCAACACGTCACAGAGGTTACTTTACTTGGTTGATACAGATACACGCATGAGTGGAGGCCTCACTGTTGTGTCCAACACGTCACAGAGGTTACTTTACTTGGTTGATACAGATACACGCATGAGTGGAGGCCTCACTGTTGTGTCCAACACGTCACAGAGGTTACTTTACTTGGTTGATACAGATACACGCATGAGTGGAGGCCTCACTGCTGTGTCCAACACGTCACAGAGGTTACTTTACTTGGTTGATACAGATACACGCATGACTGGAGGCCTCACTGCTGTGTCCAACACGTCACAGAGGTTACTTTACTTGGTTGATACAGATACACGCATGATGGAGGCCTCACTGCTGTGTCCAACACGTCACAGAGGTTACTTTACTTGGTTGATACAGATACAGCATGATGGAGGCCTCACTGCTGTGTCCAACACGTCACAGAGGTTACTTTACTTGGTTGATACAGATACATGCATGATGGAGGCCTCACTGCTGTGTCCAACACGTCACAGAGGTTACTTTACTTGGTTGATACAGATACATGCATGATGGAGGCCTCACTGCTGTGTCCAACACGTCACAGAGGTTACTTTACTTGGTTGATACAGATACAGCATGATGGAGGCCTCACTGCTGTGTCCAACACGTCACAGAGGTTACTTTACTTGGTTGATACAGATACAGCATGACTGGAGGCCTCACTGTGTGTCCAACACGTCACAGAGGTTATTTACTTGGTTGATACAGATACAGCATGATGGAGGCCTCACTGCTGTGTCCAACACGTCACAGAGGTTATTTACTTGGTTGATACAGATACAGCATGATGGAGGCCTCACTGCTGTGTCCAACACGTCACAGAGGTTACTTTACTTGGTTGATACAGATACAGCATGATGGAGGCCTCACTGTGTGTCCAACACGTCACAGAGGTTACTTTACTTGGTTGATACAGATACATGCATGATGGAGGCCTCACTGCTGTGTCCAACACGTCACAGAGGTTACTTTACTTGTTGATACAGTAATGATATGAGGCTCACTGCATTTTCAAAAAGGTCAAGAGGTTACTTACTTGGTTTACGAAACGCTAAATAGCCCACTGTTGTGTCCAACACTCACAAGTTACTTTACTTGTTTACAGATACATCGCATATGGAGCCTCACTTCTTGCCAACACTCAAGAGTTACTTTACTTGGTTGATACAGATACACGCATGTGGAGGCCTCACTGCTGTGTCCAACACGTCACAGAGGTTACTTTACTTGGTTGATACAGATACACGCATGACTGGAGGCCTCACTGTTGTGTCCAACACGTCACAGAGGTTACTTTACTTGGTTGATACAGATACACGCATGACTGGAGGCCTCACTGTGTGTCCAACACGTCACAGAGGTTACTTTACTTGGTTGATACAGATACACGCATGATGGAGGCCTCACTGTTGTGTCCAACACGTCACAGAGGTTACTTTACTTGGTTGATACAGATACATGCATGACTGGAGGCCTCACTGCTGTGTCCAACACGTCACAGAGGTTACTTTACTTGGTTGATACAGATACATGCATGACTGGAGGCCTCACTGCTGTGTCCAACACGTCACAGAGGTTACTTTACTTGGTTGATACAGATACACGCATGAGTGGAGGCCTCACTGCTGTGTCCAACACGTCACAGAGGTTACTTTACTTGGTTGATACAGATACACGCATGACTGGAGGCCTCACTGCTGTGTCCAACACGTCACAGAGGTTACTTTACTTGGTTGATACAGATACACGCATGAGTGGAGGCCTCACTGCTGTGTCCAACACGTCACAGAGGTTACTTTACTTGGTTGATACAGATACACGCATGACTGGAGGCCTCACTGTTGTGTCCAACACGTCACAGAGGTTACTTTACTTGGTTGATACAGATACACGCATGACTGGAGGCCTCACTGTTGTGTCCAACACGTCACAGAGGTTACTTTACTTGGTTGATACAGATACATGCATGACTGGAGGCCTCACTGCTGTGTCCAACACGTCACAGAGGTTACTTTACTTGGTTGATACAGATACATGCATGAGTGGAGGCCTCACTGTTGTGTCCAACACGTCACAGAGGTTACTTTACTTGGTTGATACAGATACACGCATGAGTGGAGGCCTCACTGTTGTGTCCAACACGTCACAGAGGTTACTTTACTTGGTTGATACAGATACATGCATGAGTGGAGGCCTCACTGTTGTGTCCAACACGTCACAGAGGTTACTTTACTTGGTTGATACAGATACACGCATGACTGGAGGCCTCACTTGTGTCCAACACGTCACAGAGTTACTTTACTTGGTTGATACAGATACACGCATTGTGGAGGCCTCACTGTTGTGTCCAACACGTCACAGAGGTTACTTTACTTGGTTGATACAGATACACGCATGACTGGAGGCCTCACTGTTGTGTCCAACACGTCACAGAGGTTATTTACTTGGTTGATACAGATACACGCATGACTGGAGGCCTCACTGTTGTGTCCAACACGTCACAGAGGTTACTTTACTTGGTTGATACAGATACACGCATGAGTGGAGGCCTCACTGCTGTGTCCAACACGTCACAGAGGTTACTTTACTTGTTGCCGCTAATTGAAGTTAATGTGTTATATTTGTCAAGTGCAAGTTATTCACATGTACTCAATATTTCAAAAAGGGTAAAAAGGCCAATAGATAAGTTGTGAATAGCATTATCTGTGAACGTTTACGAAACGTTTCGTAAATTAGCCGCACATGCTATAAAGTGATTTGAGTTATCATTATCAACATGCTCCATATGTTTAGTCTTTTTCTACACACTTAACCTCATCGCAATCACTGACCCACAACACTTCGCCAAACTCCAAGAGTTACACTTCGTTGATCGTCTGCTTTTGGGAGCCTAAACATTTCTCTTTTGCAATTTAAGCAACTTTAGTAATTACCATCACGTGCAAATGGCACCGACATTCTGAGAGCTGTACTTTTTTAACATCAGCAAACAGTCATTCGACGCAGTTGTTGTTGTCGATGGTGATTATTATTGTGATTATGGTGATGATGGTAGTGATGATGTAGTGTTGTTATCGTCGTCGTCGTCACCATCAAATCCGAGGTTTCATAATAATCACGTCGTCGTCGTCGTCGTCGTCGTCGTCGTCGTCGTCGTCGTCGTCGTCGTCGTCGTCGTCGTCGTCGTCGTCGTCGTCGTCGTCGTCGTCGTCGTCGTCGTCGTCGTCGTCGTCGTCGTCGTCGTCGTCGTCGTCGTCGTCGTCGTCGTCGTCGTCGTCGTCGTCGTCGTCGTCGTCGTCGTCGTCGTCGTCGTCGTCGTCGTCGTCGTCGTCGTCGTCGTCGTCGCGTCGTCGTCGTCGTCGTCGTCGTCGTCGTCGTCGTCGTCGTCGTCGTCGTCGTCGTCGTCGTCGTCGTCGTCGTCGTCGTCGTCGTCGTCGTCGTCGTCGTCGTCGTCGTCGTCGTCGTCGTCGTCGTCGTCGTCGTCGTCGTCGTCGTCGTCGTCGTCGTCGTCGTCGTCGTCGTCGTCGTCGTCGTCGTCGTCGTCGTCGTCGTCGTCGTCGTCGTCGTCGTCGTCGTCGTCGTCGTCGTCGTCGTCGTCGTCGTCGTCGTCGTCGTCGTCGTCGTCGTCGTCGTCGTCGTCGTCGTCGTCGTCGTCGTCGTCGTCGTCGTCGTCGTCGTCGTCGTCGTCGTCGTCGTCGTTGTTGCAAGAATATACATTAGTCGTCCAAAACAGACCGGATCCGTTAAGAGAGACTGACGCCCAAGTGAAGATAACGTCACAGTTATAGACATCGACGCGGTCTAATACGATGATCTGTAACAACGACTCGCATCAAAAAGAACATCTACCAATCCATCAAGCGCTCGATTAATACAGATAATTCGTGTTATCGTCTGCCGCACCATCACCGTGAATCACAGATGATGGAATCAGTGACCCAACCCGCTAACACGAGATCAAGCGATATCGACACATTGCGACTATACTCATAGAAATGCACAAGTTCGTCAAGAACACATTCATCGATTTGCCTCTTTGTTCACGCACAGGTCTGCGAGAAATTAAACAGGAACGTGGTCCCGGCTTTCCTCTCTCATTCACAAATTCATTCACGTCGACATTGTGGACTCAGAACATAGATGACACAGTGGCGCCATATTGACAGTCGGCTCAGGCCGAACACGATGTAACCGCGGTTAATTAATCAAACACGCGGCCGAACACCCACGATAAATAATGACGCACGATGTTGATGGATTCGCTCCTCAGTAAAAAACATTTTATATTTAATTTCTGCGTCACATATGTGCCCAATTAAAGTCGTTCGCGCGCCGCTGGCTATTGACAGCCGTAAAAAAGCGATGTACGACGCACGTTTCGCGTCGTTCGTCGTTGTTATTAATGGATAGAAATTGATCTTACGTAAATGAATATTTGACAGTACACAGGAGCAACGCGTTGTGACTGATTAACCGTTGTTAAATATACTTGTACATACAGACAATTAAAACAAACGTATCCGTGCCCGGATGTGGCAACAATTGCGTGACGTCAGAGATCTCAAGATAAGCAAGTTATATAAATATACATAGAACGACTCTTAACATTCGACGCGTTTACAATCGATATAAAATAATGTCCCGAGGTTTTGCCAATCAGAACAAGCGAGCAGTCGTATATAGAGAGTGGTGGAAATATACGAACGCATATAGTCTCAGCGTAAAAACCGCCGCGTGGCTGAATGTTTTTAACGGAAGGCGAAAGGTTGTGCTGGGATGAACTAGAACATGAAGTGTCGAGTGTTGGGTTTTTTAATGCGATAATGTCACTCGCGAAACGGAAGGTCGTAAATTACATATTTATGATTCTGACATATGCAATGAACAAGTTGAGGCTAATTAAATAATAAACATTTCTTGATGAATCTGCTATAGTAAGGCTATTGTTATCCAGGATTAAAAATATACATTTTTAATAACCAGGAATACCTTTTATTGAGTATGTCAGAAGACTGAAAAAGTCACTTACGACCTTACGTTTCTCACGGGACGATAAGTACGCTACTTTTGAACTAAGTATCACGCACTGTGAAATTGGTTGGTATTAAACGTGCTCTAACTGACGTGTGTCCGAAATGATCCCATCGGAACTAAAATGAACCGGTTGTTTTTGTGTTTTCCCGCCACAAATATGAGGGAAGCCGTTCCCAGAGGTACTAGTACGTTCCCGCACTCCTTCCCGTGGGAGCCCAGGGCTAAATTTTGTGGGAGCATCTGAAACGTCGGTATTACCTTAGTTATAGCATAACCGCCTGAAACTACGTCGTTTGAGAGTCCTGGAGAGACGGACTGTTAATAGGAGATTAAGCAGGTCTTCTTAAGACATTAAGATTATGAAGATATTTATTGAAAATAGTTTTTCTCACGGATGAAGATCGATTGAATAGAAAAAGGCAGCAATGAGGATTATATTGATATACTGATATTAATAACACCACTAACAACAACAAGAATAGTAATAATAATAATTATAACCTTATACAGAGCCTACATTACAATGACTAAACATTAAGGGACACCTTATCAAACCAATTATCTACTGATTACCTCCCAGAGCAAAGTGACTGTAATTTTATTGGAAATAATCTCTGCGACATATCTCAAAAGGGCGGGCTTCATTCGATAGATCAAACGCTTTATCGTTGTATCAAACGCAATGTCGAGTTAATACTGTACCCCATCAAATTCATTATTCCATCCTCTCAAAGACTTGTGACTTGTGACATGACATTGATTCTAGACAGACGACATGTTTTGTTAAACGTTTATATGTGACTGTCTTGAAACCTGGGGCCATTTCACAAAGATAAAAAGCTCTAAAGAAAAAATCCATCGTTAAACAAAATCTGTTATTAAATTCAAAGCTTTTTCAAAATGCAAATATGTATTGCTATATTTCATAGGACAATATTTCCATGACACACCAATGACAATGTATCAATAGCGCGTCATGGCGTTGACAGTTTTCAAGTATTCAATATCACAATTAAGGATCATAATTTATTTTAAAGAGCAAAATCACTCTTAACAACGTTAGTGAATTGGTCCCCTGACTTCCAGTGCGCTTCACTCGCCGACGATCCCGTCTATTTGCGGCATGTTTATAAACAGACGCCAATGACGTAAACGACGTCTGACATCCGGGCGTCGTGCCGAGGTGACGCGAGCGAGAGTCGACGTTGGCGCCTCGACAGTTGGCCGATGACGTCGTTCCCCGCCCCGGGACCCGAGTCGCCAAACCTGTCAACGAGACTGCACCTGCTTCGGAAAGATTTTTTGCACGCCTGGACGAGAACACCGGCTGATGGCGTTGTCGCGCTTACATTTGTCGGTCCTTATAAACTACCCGGATCACGTTTCTAGGCATGCGCAATAAACGTAAACTTATCAACGTGCAGCGAATCGCAAAGCATTTATGGTATAAATACCTCGGTCTGTTCGTTAACTCTCCTGTGGTGATTATTGTGAAGAGTTGCTTAAAAGTTCTTTCAAAACATTAAAATATTACGTTTGTTTAATCACGGTCACGGATTGCAGTCGCGTGATTGGCGCTTACAAAACATGCCGCAATACTTGTTTGCCTCGAGCTAATTTGTGAAAAAATTACTTTGTTGAAAGGTTATATACGCCCTTTTGCCATCTCTCCTCTCTCTCTCTCTCTCCACGCACGCACGCACGCACGCACGCACGCACGCACGCACGCACGCACGCACGCACGCACGCACGCACGCACGCACGCACGCACGCACGCACGCACGCACGCACGCACGCACGCACGCACGCACGCACACACACACACACACACACACACACACACACACACACACACACACACACACACACACACACACCGGATAGTTTTTAACGCCCGTTAATAGGTCAACGCAATGCAGAAAATCGCGCAGAGATCGTCAACGTTTTGGCCTGACTACGCCAGAAATAAATGTGTTTGAGAAACCCCGTAGAGTACGAGATTCAGGTTTCAGTCTGACTTGGCGTGTCTCTCACATAAACGTGTAACTCCATGGACTTTTCTGTTCTAGAAATATCCATAGCTCAAATTTAAAAAAAATATTCTCCTAATGTTTTGCTAAGTTACTGAGACGTATTGTCAGTGAACTTCTTAACTTGTTATTCCATATCTCATCTTTTTGTGTGATATGTAATAATGGTCGACTCTGTCAAAAATAGAAAGATTATGTTGTGATCACGCTGCAGATTGTATTTATTTCGGGTTATAGTTATGTACAAGAGTTTCCTTGCCCTTTTCAATTTCACGACTAATTCACATTTGATTTTGTTTTCGTTTGTGTGTATTGTAACTGTCGTCATTGTGATGGTTGAAATAGACTTGATGCACGTTTCTAAACCGAGGCTGTAGAGCGCAGTGGCGCAGTAGATAGAGTATCAGACTATCAATCAATGAAGAGAACTCATGTTCGATTCCGGTGTGGCCGTTGTAAACATTGGGCAAATTCGTTCTCTCTACGTTCCTCCAGTTCAATGAGCTGTACGAATGATCACCTGACTATAGGCAGACCGAATAATCTTCGCGCATTAATTGTAGCATGTCTGAATGGTTCTTAGAAGAGTTTAAATGGTGGTCGATTGAACAGATTCGCTAGAGTTACGTGTAGAGCTCGGTGAGAATTTCTATTATAATGACTGCGCTAAGTATGAACTTTCTTTATGTCCCTTATTTAAGTTGTGTCTAATGTTCTTAAGATATAATAATTTGGTGAATGTACACTGCCTGAAAAATTCCGTTTAATGCGCTAGGAACAGTTCCCGTAGTCTGAACGCTTAGCCTGCAAATTATATAGAAATCATTGTTAGCTGTTGCAAAAGAGACGGCGGTCAAAAGAAACGGCGGTAACTGCAATGATCCTGCGATCAAAAGAGACGACGGTAACTGAAATGATCCTGCGATCAAAAGAGACGACGGTAACTGAAATGATCCTGCGATCAAAAGAGACGACGGTAACTGAAATGATCCTGCGATCAAAAGAGACGACGGTAACTGCAATGATCCTGCGATCAAAAGAGACGACGGTAACTGAAATGATCCTGCGATCAAAAGAGACGACGGTAACTGAAATGATCCTGCGATCAAAAGAGACGACGGTAACTGAAATGATCCTGCGATCAAAAGAGACGGCGGTAACTGCAATGATCCTGCGATCAAAAGAGACACGGTAACTGCAATGATCCTGCGATCAAAAGAGACGACGGTAACTGCAATGATCCTGCGATCAAAAGAGACGACGGTAACTGCAATGATCCTGCGATCAAAAGAGACGACGGTAACTGAAATGATCCTGCGATCAAAAGAGACGACGGTAACTGAAATGATCCTGCGATCAAAAGAGACGACGGTAACTGAAATGATCCTGCGATCAAAAGAGACGACGGTAACTGAAATGATCCTGCGATCAAAAGAGACGACGGTAACTGCAATGATCCTGCGATCAAAAGAGACGACGGTAACTGAAATGATCCTGCGATCAAAAGAGACGACGGTAACTGAAATGATCCTGCGATCAAAAGAGACGACGGTAACTGCAATGATCCTGCGATCAAAAGAGACGACGGTAACTGCAATGATCCTGCGATCAAAAGAGACGACGGTAACTGAAATGATCCTGCGATCAAAAGAGACGACGGTAACTGCAATGATCCTGCGATCAAAAGAGACGACGGTAACTGAAATGATCCTGCGATCAAAAGAGACGACGGTAACTGCAATGATCCTGCGATCAAAAGAGACGACGGTAACTGAAATGATCCTGCGATCAAAAGAGACGACGGTAACTGAAATGATCCTGCGATCAAAAGAGACGACGGTAACTGCAATGATCCTGCGATCAAAAGAGACGACGGTAACTGAAATGATCCTGCGATCAAAAGAGACGACGGTAACTGAAATGATCCTGCGACCAAAAGAGACGACGGTAACTGAAATGATCCTGCGATCAAAAGAGACGACGGTAACTGCAATGATCCTGCGATCAAAAGAGACGACGGTAACTGAAATGATCCTGCGATCAAAAGAGACGACGGTAACTGCAATGATCCAGCGATCAAAAGAGACGACGGTAACTGAAATGATCCTGCGATCAAAAGAGACGACGGTAACTGAAATGATCCTGCGACCAAAAGAGACGACGGTAACTGCAATGATCCTGCGATCAAAAGAGACGGCGGTAACTGAAATGATCCTGCGATCAAAAGCATACGTGGATCTAAATAAATGAACGTCTGGCTAATAATTAATGGGAAAGAAACTGAAAACTTCCATAAAATATATATTGCATGGTTATGAATCAGATATTGATTGAGCTATTATCTAAGTTACAATAAAGATAATAGAATAATCAAAGAAAACGAAGGAACATTAACGACGAAACGCCGTAGAGTGGATATCAGAGAGTATTCATTCCAACGAAGCACTACACAATTACCTATTAAATTAATGGAAATAATTGTCTGTACTTACTGGCTGTGTAAAAGATACAGAGTGATAATTTCACTGACGAGGAGAAACGCTAGTCGTTTTACAGTAATTATACGTTTGGGAAACAGTCAATATCTATGCCGATCGAAAATCATTCAACCATGACGTGGTTGAACGCCGAGAAGCACACTTTTTACCGCTTCAATGTGTATACCTGAAGTCATACTGTAGTTACGTATGAGCTAACTGAAACCAACTGTTATTCACCTTGTTTCTGTATGCGGATACCATTGAGAAAGTGCACAACGAAGACTCGTATGGACTGCTTGGAAAGGAACATCACTTTTCGCCCCAAGCACTCGCAATTATTACTTTCCGTGACAGCAAACATAATAATAATTATTATGACTTTGTTCATACTAAATGCCAGTGAGACGATGAGTTTACCGTAGTTTTGATTATCATTACAAACTGATGCAATATATTCTATGCTTTAACTGTCTCGCATACAACAGGGTATCCTCGCAAGTCAGGTAATATTGGAAACTTCGGACAATCACGTGACACTGCTGGACACACCTAGATACTAGTCTAAAACGGTTTGAGAACACAATCTTGCGTCATTTCCTGTTGACTACGGACCGCCGGTTTAAACGTATAAAAACTATTTATCGTTATACATTCTGCATTAAGTATTGCGGTATGTTCGGAGCTTGGCACTTATAGATGAAACTCTTTGCGGTAACTCTCCGCTTCCAGCCGACGACACACGGGGGAGATTTGGGAAAGGAAAACACACATGCGCGTCCCATTGCACGCGCTTCCGGTTACTTCGATATCGTGTATCTTCGCGGAACGTTCAATGATGATTAGCTTAGCTACCTGAGCTGACGATTTACCACATTCGGCTGTGTAACTTTCCTAGAAACCCTTCTCGGATAACCATCTTTGCTTGTCTCAACGCAGATTCGGTTATCTATCAGCCACGACGTGTTGGCTCTTTGTAGAAAACAATGTGTTATTTAGGAACAGCGGCACAAAATATAACATTTATTTTTGACCGAATCCAACCAAAATTGTGCGGAAATGTAAATGTGATCTAGCGCTATATGCTATGTCTCCATAAGTTGTCAAATCTAATGACACGGCCTGATAAACCATAATTATTTCCTAGAACTTCCATCATTTAATGATCTGGCTCTATATATTATATTTCCACAACTGATCTGGCTCTGTATATTACATTTCCACAACTGATCTGGCTCTATATATTATATTTCCACAACTGATCTGGCTCTATATATTACATTTCCACAACTGATCTGGCTCTATATATTACATTTCCACAACGGATCTGCTTTAAATTTTTATATAATTTCCACAACGGATCTGCCTTTATATATTATATTTCCACAACGGATCTGGCTCTATATATTATATTTCCACAACTGATCTGGCTCTATATATTATATTTCCACAACGGATCTGCTTCTATATATTATATTTCCACAACTGATCTGCCTCTATATATTATATTTCCACAACGGATCTGCCTCTATATATTATATTTCCACAACGGATCTGGCTCTATATATTATATTTCCACAACTGATCTGCCTCTAAATATTATATTTCCACAACGGATCTGGCTCTATATATTATATTTCCACAACGAATCTGCCTCTATATATTACATTTCCACAACTGATCTGGCTCTATATATTACATTTCCACAACTGATCTGGCTCTATATGTTATATTTCCACAACTGATCTGGCTCTATATATTACATTTCCACAACTGATCTGGCTCTATATATTACATTTCCACAACTGATCTGGCTCTGTATATTACATTTCCACAACTGATCTGGCTCTATATATTACATTTCCACAACAGATCTGGCTCTATATATTACATTTCCACAACTGATCTGGCTCTGTATATTACATTTCCACAACTGATCTGGCTCTATATATTACATTTCCACAACTGATCTGGCTCTATATATTACATTTCCACAACGATCTGGCCTTATATTACATTTCCACAACTGATCTGGCTCTGTAGATTACATTTCCACAACTGATCTGGCTCTATATATTACATTTCCACAACTGATCTGGCTCTGTATATTACATTTCCACAACTGATCTGGCTCTGTATATTACATTTCCACAACTGATCTGGCCCTATATATTACATTTCCACAACTGATCTGGCTCTATATATTACATTTCCACAACTGATCTGGCTCTGTATATTACATTTCCACACAACTGATCTGACTCTGTATATTACATTTCCACAACTGATCTGGCTCTATATATTACGTTTCCACAACTGATCTGGCTCTATATATTACATTTCCACAACTGATCTGGCTCTATATATTACGTTTCCACAACTGATCTGGCTCTATATATTACATTTCCACAACTGATCTGGCTCTATATATTACATTTCCACAACTGATCTGACTCTGTATATTATATTTCCACAACGGATCTGGCTCTATATATTATATTTCCACAACTGATCTGGCTCTATATATTACATTTCCACAACTGATCTGGCTCTATATATTATATTTCCACAACTGATCTGGCTCTATATATTACATTTCCACAACTGATCTGGCTCTATATATTACATTTCCACAACTGATCTGGCTCTATATATTACATTTCCACAACTGATCTGGCTCTATATATTACATTTCCACAACTGATCTGGCTCTATATATTACATTTCCACAACTGATCTGGCTCTATATATTACATTTCCACAACGATCTGGCTCTATATATTACATTTCCACAACTGATCTGGCTCTTATATTACATTTCCACAACTGATCTGGCTCTATATATTACATTTCCACAACTGATCTGGCTCTATATATTACATTTCCACAACTGATCTGGCTCTATATATTACATTTCCACAACTGATCTGGCTCTATATATTACATTTCCACAACTGATCTGGCTCTATATATTACATTTCCACAACTGATCTGGCTCTATATATTACATTTCCACAACTGATCTGGCTCTATATATTACATTTCCACAACTGATCTGGCTCTATATATTACATTTCCACAACTGATCTGGCTCTGTATATTACATTTCCACAACTGATCTGCTCTATATATTACATTTCCACAACTGATCTGGCTCTATATATTACATTTCCACAACTGATCTGGCTCTATATATTACATTTCCACAACTGATCTGGCTCTATATATTACATTTCCACAACTGATCTGGCTCTATATATTACATTTCCACAACTGATCTGGCTCTATATATTACATTTCCACAACTGATCTGGCTCTATATATTACATTTCCACAACGGATCTGGCTCTATATATTACATTTCCACAACTGATCTGGCTCTATATATTACATTTCCACAACTGATCTGGCTCTGTATATTACATTTCCACAACTGATCTGGCTCTATATATTACATTTCCACAACTGATCTGGCTCTATATATTACATTTCCACAACTGATCTGGCTCTATATATTACATTTCCACAACTGATCTGGCTCTGTATATTATATTTCCACAACTGATCTGGCTCTATATATTACATTTCCACAACTGATCTGGCTCTTATATTAATTTCCACAACTGATCTGGCTCTATATATTAATTTCCACAACTGATCTGGCTCTATATATTACATTTCCACAACGGATCTGGCTCTATATATTATATTTACACAACTGATCTGGCTCTATATATTACATTTCCACAACTGATCTGGCTCTGTATATTATATTTCCACAACTGATCTGGCTCTGTATATTATATTTCCACAACGGATCTGGCTCTATATATTATATTTCCACAACTGATCTGGCTCTATATATTATATTTCCACAACTGATCTGGCTCTATATATTACATTTCCACAACTGATCTGGCTCTGTATATTATATTTCCACAACTGATCTGGCTCTGTATATTACATTTCCACAACTGATCTGGCTCTATATATTATATTTCCACAACTGATCTGGCTCTGTATATTACATTTCCACAACTGATCTGGCTCTATATATTACATTTCCACAACTGACTTATGTTAATTTCCACAACTGATCTGGCTCTATATGTTATATTTACACAACTGACCTGGCTCTGTATATTACATTTCCACAACTGATCTGGCTCTATATGTTATATTTACACAACTGACCTGGCTCTGTATATTACATTTCCACAACTGATCTGGCTCTATATATTACATTTCCACAACTGATCTGGCTCTATATATTACATTTCCACAACTGATCTGGCTCTATATGTTATATTCCACAATGATCTGGCTTACATACATTCACAACGTCTGGCTCTATATATTACATTTCCACAACTGATCTGGCTCTATATGTTATATTTACACAACTGACCTGGCTCTGTATATTACATTTCCACAACTGATCTGGCTCTGTATATTACATTTACCACAACGGATCTGGCTCTATATATTACATTTCCACAACTGATCTTGCTCTGTATATTATATTTCCACAATGGATCTGGCTGTACATACTCTATTTCCACAACGGGTCTGGCTCTATATATTATATTTCCACAACTGATCTGGCTCTATATATTATATTTTCACAACGGATATGGCTCTATATATTATATTTCCACAACTGATCTGGCTCTGTATATTATATTTCCACAACTGATCTGGCTCTGTATATTACATTTCCACAACTGATCTGGCTCTATATATTATATTTCCACAACTGATCTGGCTCTGTATATTACATTTCCACAACTGATCTGGCTCTATATATTACATTTCCACAACTGATCTGGCTCTATATGTTATATTTACACAACTGGCCTGGCTCTATATATTACATTTCCACAACTGATCTGGCTCTATATGTTATATTTACACAACTGACCTGGCTCTGTATATTACATTTCCACAACTGATCTGGCTCTATATATTACATTTCCACAACTGATCTGGCTCTATATGTTATATTTACACAACTGGCCTGGCTCTATATATTACATTTCCACAACTGATCTGGCTCTATATGTTATATTTACACAACTGACCTGGCTCTGTATATTACATTTCCACAACTGATCTGGCTCTATATATAACATTTCCACAACTGATCTGGCTCTATATGTTATATTTACACAACTGGCCTGGCTCTATATATTACATTTCCACAACGGATCTGGCTCTATATGTTATATTTACACAACTGACCTGGCTCTGTATATTACATTTCCACAACTGATCTGGCTCTATATATTACATTTCCACAACTGATCTGGCTCTATATGTTATATTTACACAACTGGCCTGGCTCTGTATATTACATTTCCACAACGGATCTGGCTGTATATATTATATTTCCACAACTGATCTGGCTCTATATGTTATATTTACACAACTGGCCTGGCTCTATATATTACATTTCCACAACTGATCTGGCTCTATATATTACATTTCCACAACTGATCTGGCTCTATATATTATATTTCCACAACTGATCTGGCTCTGTATATTACATTTCCACAACTGATCTGGCTCTATATATTACATTTCCACAACTGATCTGGCTCTATATATTATATTTCCACAACTGATCTGGCTCTGTATATTACATTTCCACAACTGATCTGGCTCTATATATTATATTTCCACAACTGATCTGGCTCTGTATATTACATTTCCACAACGGATCTGGCTCTGTATATATTATATTTCCACAACTGATCTGGCTCTGTATATTATATTTCCACAACTTCCACCATTTAATGATCTGACTCTATAATCGTATTTTCACAATAACAATATAGTCCTATTTACTATATAGTCCTATTTACTATATTTACACATGTTGCCCAATCACGGCCAATTCTCTCGACGATGCTAACAGAAATACGTTTTATTCCTAGTACGCTTTTACCCCTACAGCATAGTACACAGACTGCGCGCAATACATAACTGAGACGTCTTGGTCAATGAGCTATTCAAGTAGACGGTGGTGTCTAGTGTATCGTGAACTACTCGCTTCGGAATTATGTATAAAAGTTCATGAACTGGAAGTCATTTTGCAGAACTCAGTGACACAAAAAGTAGACAACTCCATCAGGCCCCGAGTCGCCGGGCGATAAATGACGCTAATGACGCACGCGCCGCAAACATGAATATCAACAGACCCGGCGCCCTATTGGCTAAATCAATTTAAGGGGAGTGGCAACACGATTTTAAGGACACCTTTTTGTTATTTCCATTGCAACATCGCAATCAGTACATGCAATTGGAGTTATAAATCTATTACAGAATATTCTGAACACAAGCACGTTCATACGCATGAAAGTACGCCTGCGCGTACGTCGTGTTTTTGCATGTATATTGATATGGTTATGTTTTCAAGCACGCACACGCACGCACGCACGCACGCACGCACGCACGCACGCACGCACGCACACATATCGTACGCTGCAGGACAGTGACTGAACGGGTAGAGAACGTATTGGGGCATGGCCAAGGGGGGTCTATATTAGTACATGTAGGGACGAACAATGCAGACAGGGATGGAACAACCAGGATAGTAAAGAGATACAGAGAGTTGGTAGAGACATTGAAGAAGACGAGAGTTGAACAGATCATACTCTCAGGAATCTTGCCGGTGATGAAGGGAAGGGGAACAACATTTAGAAATTGCAAGAGGATGGCAATTAACGGACTATTAGAGCAAATGTGTGAAGAAGAAGGAGTTGGATTTGTAGATTTGTGGGGATATTTTGTTGGTAAAGAAGACATGTTTATGAGAGATGGCCTCCATCTAAGCGGAAAGGGCGCAGCAGTGTTCTCCGAGAACCTTCTTCGATCGATGAATAATGGAACAGGTTGCAACTTTTTAAACTAGTTTCGCAGGGGGGATACACAGAGAAGCCAAATACTAGAGGCATAGATAAAGATAGCAAAAAGACATCAGCAAAGAACAGCCTGGAAAGCCCTACGGAATTTGGTTATAAAAGTGTTTGTTTAAATGCAAGGAGCATAGTAAACAAAAGAAATGAACTAAACATTATGGTAGAAGATATTGACCCTCACATAATAGGTATAACTGAATCTTGGGCCACACCCGATATATCAGATGCCGAATTAGGAATGACAGGGTATGTAATGTTTAGGAAAGATAGATTAGGAAGAAGGGGAGGCGGAGTTATTTTATATATTAAAGAATCCATCCAAGCTTATGAAATAAAATTAGAAAAAGAAGCAGAATGTGAGGAAGCTGTCTGGTGTAACATAGTTACAGGAAACTCAACATTAACTGTTGGGTTAGTGTATCGGAGTCCAAACATAAGCATGGAAGATAATGAAAAAATACATAACGCTATCAAAGAAGTGAGTAAACGGGACTGTATTATCATGGGAGATTTTAACCATGGGCATATCAGTGACATCTCTACAGAGTACCGGGAGAGAGGATCAAGAGTTTTTAAATTTAGTACAAGATAGTTTCCTTTCTCAACATGTGTTAGAAGCAACCAGGGGCGAGAACGTGTTAGACATAGTATTGAGTTCACAGAAGGAATTTGTTGATAATGTCAAGATATGTGAGCCACTGGGGTGTAGTGATCACAACCAGATACATTTTATCATCAAAGTAAAGGGAGAACGGAATAGAAAAATAAGGTACAGGAAAAATTTTCACAAAGGAAGATATAAGGACATGAGGGAATATTTAGCAAAGATAGATTGGAATAACACACTGAAGAATAAGACAGCAACAGAATGCTGGAATATTTTAAAGAGTGAAATTGACTGCGTTGTTGACAAATTTGTCCCCTTGAAAAAACAGGGAAACGGTCAAAGAAGAAACACTTATCGAAGGAAGCCATTAGAAAAATCAAGTACAAGCAAATGATGTGGAAGACATATAGACATACCGGAAGTGAAGAAGACTATAGCATTTATAAAGAAGCACTTAATCAAGCTACAGCTGAAATTAGAAATTCAAAGAGAAGCTACGAACAAAAAATAGCTTTTAATATAAAACATGACAGCAAGAGTTTTTATGCGTATGTTCGAAGTAAACAGAAAGTTCAGGATAAGGTCGGTCCTCTAGAAGGTAGTGATGGAAACATAATAACAGAGGGATTCTTAATGGCAGAAAACCTAAATGAGTACTTTAGTTCGGTGTTTACCAGGGAAGATATTAGTATATTACCAGTACTTGAGACTAAGTTCGAAGGGAGAGAGTTTGACTATTTAGGACAACTAATTGTAACCCCAACAATGGTAGCTATGAAAATAAGAGATATGAAGGATAATAAATCACCTGGAGTGGATGGGATTCCTCCTAAATTACTATTGGAAATAGTAGAACAAATCAGCATACCGCTTGCAACAGTGTTCAATTTGTCATTAGAGGAGGGAATAGTTCCGTTAGAATGGAAAGAAGCAAACATTATACCATTATTTAAAAAAGGTTCGAGAAACAAGTCAGAGAACTATAGACCGGTGAGTTTAACATCGGTGATTTGCAAACTATTAGAAAGACTAATTAAAGATCACCTGGTTGATTTTCTTGTTAAAAATAAATTGATAAACCCATCTCAACATGGGTTTTTAAAAGCGAGGTCATGCTTAACAAATATGTTATGTTTTTGGAAGATGTCACAAAGTGGCTAGATGACGGATCACCAGTAGATATAATCTACTTAGATTTTAAAAAAGCCTTTGACAAAGTGCCACACCAAAGACTACTACTTAAACTAAAGGCCCATGGCATAGGAAATGGAATGATCAACTGGATAGAAAAATGGCTTATTGATAGAAGACAAAGAGTAGTAGTTGATGGGAGGTTTCAAACTGGAAAGCGGTTTTGAGTGGAGTACCGCAGGGATCAGTACTGGGACCTATTTTATTTTTAATATATATCAATGATTTGGATGATGACATAATAAGCAAGGTGTTGAAGTTTGCGGACGACACAAAAGTGTTTAGGAAAATTAAAAAGTGATGCAGATAGACAGCATTTACAAGATGATCTTAATAAGTTATAGAATGGTCGAGAAGTGGCAAATGCTGTTTAATTTTGGAAAGTGTAAGTGCCTTCACACAGGACATGGGAATGAAGATGCACAATATACAATGGGTGATACTGTACTAAATACTACCTTAAGGGAAAAAGGACTTAGGGTTAACTATTAGTGCTGACATGAAGGTATCAGAGCAGTGTGGAATTGCAGCAGCGAAGGGAAACCAAATTTTGGATTAATTAGGCGAAATTAGTGTAAAAAAGAAAAAGAACTAATAATACCGCTGTATAAAACAATAGTTAGGCCTCACTTAGAATATTGTATACAAGCATGGAGGCCATATCGCAAGAAGGATATTGATATGCTAGAAAGATACAAAGGAGAGCAACCAAAATGATACCAAAACTCAGGAATATTAGTTATGAAATGCGTCTAAAAGAATGTGGTTTAACAACACTAGAAACCAGAAGATTGAGAGGAGATCAGATTGAGGTGTTTAAAATATTGAATGGATATGAAAATATTGACAGAAATATTTTTTTCACAGTCAAGGAAGAGAGAAGGACTAGAGGACATGGAGTTACATTAGCAAAGAAGCAGTGTAGACTGGATATTAGAAAATTTTCATTTTCACAAAGAACAGTAAACGAATGGAACAGATTATCAGCTGATTGTGTAGGTGCTAGTAGTGTTAATATATTTAAAAATAAAATCGACATATACCTAAGAAGGGCGGGGTATACTTAGATAGATAGGTTGGACTCTCGATAAGCCAAATGGCTTCCTAGTCCACCTGCCATCTAGAGTTGAATCTCTAGGTGGCAATCTTGTTAAATCTCTTGTTAAATTATATGTTGCATAGACGTCTAGCGAGCGTTTGCTACACATTTCACCTGCATGACAAGAAGATAAAGTCTATACAACAGGTAAACCTAATTTTCGGACATATTAGGAATTAGAAAGTCATTCAAATTTGGTACCATTTTCTAAAAACAGAAGTGATTTTTCCCACCCACGGCAAACACATATTCCACTTTCCGATGAGTTTTTAGTGTGTATATTTTATCATAATTTATTATATATTCTTTTATTTCATAATTTACATTTTAGGCTAATATATTTCTACTAGATCGTATCAATTATTTATCGATGTTATACAGAACTTTTTTTATTCGGACCTTGTTATGTGATTGTTCTTATTTATTTATTTTATTTAAAGTAGTAGTATATTGCATCATCATCGTTTGATGCATGTGAATGTATTGTCATGTGAATGTACTAGTACGACGACCAATATCATTACACATTCCAATGTTTTATAGTAACTACAATGTGAACACATGGCTATAAAACTATCTTATTTTATCTTTCTTATCTAATCCGATATACAAAACCCAACGTCTCATAAAAATTCCTTATGGGAATGCGACAGCGCCTGACACTAAATAAATTTACCACGTGATTTACAGTGACGTATGACGACGATAGAGCGCACGTGTATAGTTATATACACCTTCGGCGTTATCTTGTTATGTTAAGTAATTACGTGTAGTTTTTTTACGACGCACCAACCAGGTCCGGGTTTAATTATTTTATTTAAAAGATCACATATATACCTAGTAATACGCTATTATTCTGCATTCTCATTGAAATAATTAGGGAGTACAGGCGCGATATCGTTGTGAATGTTTTCCTCTCAGCATGCTTCAAAGCGCGTGTCAAATAATAAAAAAGTGAATGAATTTTGACCAAAGCAGTCATACTTTGCGGTTAAAACGGACAAAATAAAGCATCACTTCAAAGTTTAAAGAAACAAAGCTTGTCGGCTGATCAGTATCAATGTTATCTAAGATACACTGGTGGTCTGTTGCTTTCTCCCAACGCAAACGTAACTGTCATGTCTCACGGTTCCACTGAATTAACCACCTGTGGTTTATACGACGTGGTTAAGCAGCGGGCGGTGGTTTTACTCTTTTGGCAAATGATAGGGCTATTTTGTCGACGCTTGGCGATAACCAACGGCACCTAGCACCTATAATTATGTTCAAAGACAACGTAGATATTAATACCGACAGACTGTGACTCGATTGGTTACGCTCGGTCTGTGGTAATCTGTTTCCTACTGTATGTGTGGCTACATTCGTGTGCTCACTACAACGGGTACGTTTTAAAGCGTTTTTAAGCTTCGAAGCGTGCTAAACACTGGTCGTTCCTGGTGAAGATATTATAAAACAAACTATAAATACATTTATGTGCTTTCACAACAAAAAAGGATTCACAGAGATAAACTTACCTTTCTTCTTCTTCTTGTTATTCTTCAGTAAAGATAAACTTACACGAACAAACCCGTAAATCAAGATCGCATGTTTGCTGCATCGTGCAACCGATTCGGCGACAGAGATGCAGTGACAATCAACGCGAGCGAAACGAAGACGAAAAGTCGTGCGTGTTTTTACTCACCGTTTTCCTCCTTGGGCGAACGAACTGACTCGGGACGAGTTTATTGCGTTACGCCGACGAATTGCGGCCGTCTCGGTTGCAGCTGTCCCGGCCGTGTCGTCTTCTCCTTTGATTGCTTTCGTTTATGTCTCCGTCCACGCCTCTCGGTTGTGTCCGTCACCAACGAGGATTCTCGCGAAGTCGAATCACCTGCCCAAGACAGAAGACGGACGTCGTTAGCCGGGGGGAAATACGTTTGGTGACACTCGGCCACAAGTGGTGACACTCGGCCACAAGTGGTGACACTCGGCCACAAGTGGTGACACTCGGTATCAGTA
The DNA here is from genome assembly GCA_025642075.2 of Ridgeia piscesae. Classification (NCBI taxonomy): domain Eukaryota; kingdom Metazoa; phylum Annelida; class Polychaeta; order Sabellida; family Siboglinidae; genus Ridgeia; species Ridgeia piscesae. Next base: position 22,475 of record JAODUO010001775.1, read on the forward strand.
ATCGTAATCGTAATCGTAATCGTAATCGTAATCGTAATCGTCAATCGCAATCGCAATCGCAATCGCAATCGCAATCGCAATCGCAATCGCAATCGCAATCGCAATCGCAATAACAATAACAATAACAATAACATATAACAATAACAATAACAATAACAATAACAATAACAATAACAATAACAATAACAATAACAATAACAATAACAATAACAATAACAATAACAATAACAACAACAAACAATACTACTGCTGCTGCTACTATTACTACTATTACTACTACTACTACTACTACTACTACCACTACTGCTACTGCTACTGCTCTGCTACTACTACTCTACTCTACTCTACTTACTCTACTCACTACTACTACTCTACTACTACTACTACTCTACTGCTAGCTACTGCTACTGCTACTGCTACTACTACTGCTACTGCTACTCTACATAGCTGCTACTGCTAGCTACTGCTACTGCTCTGCTACTGCTACTGCTACTGCTACTGCTACTGCTCTGCTGCTGCTGCTACTGCTACTGCTACTGCTACTGCTGCTGCTACTGCTGCTATGCTACTGCTGACTGCTGCTGCTACTGCTGCTACTGCTACTGCTACTGCTGCTGCTGCTGCTGCTGCTACTGCTACTGCTATGCTACTGCTGCTGTCTGACTGCTACTGCTACTGCTACTGCTACTGGCTACTGCGCTGCTACTGCTGCTAGCCTGCTGCTACTGCTGCTGCTGCTGCTGCTGCTGCTACTGCTACTGCTACTGCTACTGCTACTGCTACTGCTACTGCTACTGTTGCTGCTGCTGCTGCTGCTGCTGCTAGCTACTGCTACTGCTACTGCTACTGCTAGCTGCTGCTGCTGCTGCTGCTACTACTGCTACTGCTACTGCTACTGCTACTGCTACTGCTGCTGCGCTGCTGCTGCTGTGCGCACTGCTACTGCTACTGCTACGCGCTGCATGCTGCTGACTGACTACTACTCTCTCTGCTGCTGCTACTGCTCTGCTCTCTGCTCTCTGCTACTCTCTCTGCTCTACTACCAATAATAATAACAGTAATAATAATAATAAACACCGGTACAATTACACTGTGTCAGCAGAACATTCAGTGTCGTTATCAACTTTTAGAATTCCTATAAGCCACTTCTCGCCTCCAGTTTCCATGCATCATTATTTCACAAATTCACAACTATTCAATATTATTAATTGTCTCTATCGCCAGTTGTTTGTGTGGTGTCTACTTTCCCCCTTCGAGAATCTCTTGGTCTGCTGCATCAGAAAAATCACAGCACTACACATTAACTGATCTTCTGAACAATAAACTATTCTGCCTGCGCGGGCGTGTTCCCTACCAGCTCACGATTAACCATCACAAAACCACCAGCAACTATGCAGCCTCCATTATCGCGAACGACACTTCTATTTTGGCGACATCGTTATAAAAATCAATTCACAATATTCACCACCAAGAGGGACTAGCTCGGATGACTTTCTAATCCATCAGCGTCTTTTTAACAACACAACCTGCGTGTCATCCAGCGCGCTGTAAGACAGTACTTCGCGCAATAAAAGCGACGTGACTCTCTTAATTAAGCCGCACGTCTCCTGTTCAGCGCACGCGCACTTTAGCGACTCTGCCGATCTCCGTCGGTAATCCACTCGACCGAAAAACTGCGCCCCTGTCAACGCACTGACAAATGGAACCGCGCTCTCAACGTGTTCCGCCGCCCTAGACTCCCAGGCACGTCGTCTCTCTGTCTCCCTCGCCTCTCTCAGCCCCTGGCCGCAGGATCGCGCGCGCAGACCGGCTCTCTTCCTATGCGATACCGCGATCGCTACGGGCCACGATTATGCGCGCTATCAGACAGAGGCGCTTTTTTGAACGAGGCGAGTATGGAAATCGGCGCAAAGACGAACAAAATTAATACCAGGGAAGTCAGGTATGATCGTGTTTCCGGACGATGGCGATTATTGTCGACGGTGGCGTCGCCTGGCGGCCGCGCGACTCGCCGGCTCGCGCTAATTGTCCCGTTGCGGCGGCCATTAAGTATTTATCGGGCGGTGAACGGCGCCGTGATTGTGGCGCGGTCGAGGACGGGACGGGCGCGGGACGCATCTGGTCGAGCGCGCGCACCTGCGACCGACGCATCGATAATGCGACACCCGGTGCGACACGGCGCGTCACCAGTCAGCGGGCACCTCGGCCGCCGAACGGACGCCGCTGACCGGGGCGCGCTGACCGGGGCGCGCCGTCCACTGTCACAACAACCGTACCTGTCAGGAAGGCAGTCCGGTCATTTTCGTCGAAAAAATCATGCCGTACAATATAGTTAATTTAAAAAGATGCTTTAGCGGTCACCTGTCCCTAACGGTAACCTTTATATTGCGGTCATTTAAAAAAGTTCCCGATGGATTTATTAGTGTGTATACACACAAGTCATGAAACCCTCCATAACGGTCGCCTGCCTATACCGGCAGTGTTGCGCAGTCCCCGTCGATCACGATGATGATGATGATGATGATTGTGTTGTCGTCGTTCCGTGTTTGTTGTTGACGAAACATCAAACTTTAAGGCACCCAGTTACCAGACATGTTCGACCGTCAGCCCCGTCACCTGACTGTGTCAGTGTCACCACTTGTGGCTGAGTGTGACCAAACGTCTTCTGTCCTGGTCAGGTGATTCGACTTCGCCAGAATCCTCGTCGGTGACGGACACCTCAGAGAAACGTCATAGACAAGTGTTTACATCTTGTACAAGATTAACAAACTGACTGTCCAAATACGTTTCAGCGAAGCAGGAACAACATTACATGTCCATTTTATACAAATCGCCGCGCTGTCAGTAAATGTGGTGATAATTCACTAAAAACAGAAAGGTGACAACCAAAACGGCAACAATCTGACCCATAAATGTATCACTATTTTCTTTTGTAAACGTTATACAAAAAGATGACGGCAACTTCTCGTGGAGTTCAGTTCAACCCCAGTTGCATGCATGCGTGCCTGGCTATAAACAGTGGTGGAAAGTGAACGAAAGTGCGAATAAGTAGCCTTCGCGCAGAAATTGGACCTCCATCATGTCAGACCGAGGCCACTGTTATGCAAAAATTTTAATGTAAATGTTTATTAATTTATATAACACTATATTTATGCAGTATATACGAGCATTCAACGTAATATATACTGATATAATATAAAATAGTAAAATAAATTTGCTAAATAAATATATAGATGCATTGTTTAATTAAAATAATAATAATAATAATAATAATAATAATAATAATAATAATAATAATAATAATAATAATAATAATAATAATAATAATAATAATAATAATAATAATAATAATAATAATAATAATAAATAAATAATAAATAATTAACTGATTTTTTGTACAAACATCCGATGTAGACTAAGTAGTTATCTAACAAACTGTAAAACTAATATAATGTGCAACCATAAGTTAGTTGTAAGCTACACCAAAATAATGAGTCTTTAATTTACTCTTAAAACGCCAACGTCGTTGCAACTGCGCACATCTTTAGGTAATGAGTTCCACAATCTTGCAGCCACTCTAAATGCCCGATCTCCCAGAGTTGTCCTCTTTGTTCTGGGCACAACAAGTGTTAAGTCATTCTGTGATCTTAATCCATAATGGCTGATTCTACGAATCAACATTTCAGATATGTACTCTGGTCCATGACCATGTAACGAATTAAACGTCAGTAGACATATCTTGTATTTAATGCGAAATTCCACTGGCAACCAGTGAAGTGACTTCAGTGTTGAATTGACATGGTCAAACTTGCCGTTATTACAAACACTCTGGCTGCGGTGTTTTGAACCATTTGCAATTTCTATATAAGGTATTTGGGTAAGCCGATCAGACGGCCATTACATCAGAGCAAGTAGCTATACCTGGACGTGGCCGTCGCCAGGTGGCGCTTCTACATCGTTAGTTATGACCATCATCCAATGAGTATCCCTATTACTATCACCATTTTGAAAATCACTATAATGACAATACCTTCACGAAAATATAATGTCATGACTCATTTTATTTCTCACATAACAAACAATTCACAACAATAGCATAACACGTGCATAGATGATTAAAAAAAACCAATTTGACTTCGTAATCACTTCAAACACGTCTGTGCAACTGTGCCCCGTACCACTGCGGCTCAGCCGGACCTGGCTCGTCGAAGATACACCTTATCTAAAGTCTGTTACACTTATACAAAGCTACTTTCGAAGAAGATCGATGTTACACAGACTCAGCGGGCTTGTGAATTTCGAAGAAGAAAATAGAGGGCACCTGTACTTAGTTCAAAGAATACAAGTGCAAGAGGGTGTTGTCTAGGTGGTTGCACACGTTTGAGTGTGTTTTATTTCACCCTGTATTTTTATGACTAGGGAAATGAGAGAGGAGATTGAGATAAAAATAACGCGTAAAGAGGAACGTAGTCGGAAGCAGAATGGGACGGACAGGGCATGGACAGGGCATGGACAGGGCATGGACAGGGCATGGACAGGGCACGGACAGGGCATGGACAGGGCATGGACAGGGCATGGACAAGGCATGGACAGGGCACGGACAGGGCACGGACAGGGCAGGACAGGGCATGGACAGGGCACGGACAGGGCACGGACAAGGGCATGGACAGGGCATGGACAGGGCACGGACAGGGCACGGACAGGGCATGGACAGGGCATGGACAGGGCATCGGACAGGGCATGGACAGGGCATGGACAGGGCATGGACAGGGCATGGACAGGGCATGGACAGGGCATGGACAGGGCATGGACAGGGCACGGACAGGGCGGACAAAAAAGGGGAAACCAGAGCCTCGACGGGAAGACAGCCTGAAATGAGATCTGAGGAGGATTGGCCAGGGGAAGGGGAGTAGGGGAAGAAGTTAACGCCGTCGCCGTCGCCGTCGCCGTCGCCGTCGCCGTCGCCGTCGCCGTCGCCGTCGCCGTCGCCGTCGCCGTCGCCGTCGCCGTCGCCGTCGCCGTCGCCGTCGCCGTCGCCGTCGCCGTCGCCGTCGCCGTCGCCGTCGCCGTCGCGTCGCCGTCGCGTCCGTCGTCGTCGTCGTCGTCGTCGTCGTCGTCATCGTCATCGTCATTGTCATTGAACATAATCATCATCTCCTTGAGACGACAGATCAATCTACCTGCGGCGCGGAGACCGACCCGACTCAGCCGCTCTCCCGTCAGCACCTCTCTATTCTGGGACGTGTTAAATGGAAAGAGTCGCACTCCAGCGTCGCTTACAGGACGCCCACGCCATTGGCTCTCCGTTACTGGTGGAGGGAGACACCCAGGCGTGGCGGTAAAAAGGCACCGACGACACGAGTGGAGAACACAAGGTCATAACAGAGCTACTAGATCATAGAGCCGGTTCACTCGCATCCGCGCCATGTTGTGTACTGACGGCGCCCTCTCACGGATGGAACCAATTTGTTTTGCTTACGTTGTGTTCATATTTACGAAGCAATAACACTAATTGTTAAGACCGTACAACTTTCGATGAGTTTTGCGAATAAACTAGCTTATGATCACTGACAAAGGAACATCAGTAGGAGATAAAAGTTCTGTCACGGATATGCTGATAACTGATGACGTCACGGTTTGCTTACGTCACAATCACAATTATGCGCGATGCCTGTTGAAAAGTGATGCCAAATTGGCGAGACGTCCCAGATTGAACGAGATCTGAGAACGAGATAGAACGCTGTTGGTTTCGTCGGGGGAGGGCGCTGTCAATTTTCAAAATGGCGCCATAAGTAGGTCGACATGACCGGGGGCGCAGTGGCGGCGTGGGTAGAGCATTGTACTCAAAACGCAGATAATCCCGGGTTCGACTCCCATATCACCGTGTCGATTTGAGTCTTGGCTAAGTTCTTTCTGTACATGGCTATAGACAGTGGTGCGTATTTTTTTACGAGTTGTCCTCGCATGTTAATTGTAGCGTAGCTGAATACTTCCCAGAGAAGTCGACGTTGTGTGCAATGGTATAACCCATCCAGAGAGTAGTTTCAAAGGCGTTTTGAGCATCTCCAGGGGCTAGATAATGGGAATATAAAAACGTCCATTTACCGTACTTGTTGCCTATAAAGTCTTGTCACTGAGCTTCCCGAGAGAGATGCTTGAGTTATTTACAACGTCGTATATACATATCGGTCGCGTTACGTTTATTGAAACAACCACCGTATTATAGGAATCGGTGTGGTTCTTCAATCAAAGTGTACAGGGAGCTCCTTCACTGCCAAAGAGCTCCTTTACTGCATTTTGAATAACACTCGGCGTTGGGGGGTGGGTGCGGGGTGCGGGGTCGGTGCGGGTACGGGCGGGTCGGCGTTGGGGTGCGGGTGCGGGGTGCGGGTGGGGCGGGGTGCGGGGTGCGGGGTGCGGGGTGCGGGGTGCGGGGTGCGGGGGGGGTGCGGGTGCGGGGTGCGGGGGGGGGGGGCTGAACACATCGCCATTTTCGGGCGAGAAATCGAAAGATGGTGGCGTGGTGCGATAGGGGAGAAAAATCACTCAAATTTCACAAACTACTGGGGACTTATGTGCCGAGCGAAAAACATCGATTTTAGATGAGACATACAGCGTATTCTACGTTCTAATATTTTGATGCACTACAAAGCCAAGATGCAACTGCCACAGAGAATTTGTGGGTATTTGACCTTTGGGGACTGTTGACACAGACACATAAGGAATTGTCCTAATTAATAGTGATATAATAACTATATTTATACACTAAAAGCGAAAATATAACTGCTTTCGGTAGTGGTTAAAATGACACAGAAATGCAAAAATATAAATGTTACTACCGTTATTAGTATTACTACTACTACTACTACTACTACTACTACTACTACTACTACTACTACTACTACTACTACTACTACTACTACTACTACTACTACTACTACATTACTACTACTACTACTACTACTACTACTACTACTACTACTACTACTACTACTACTACTACTACTATACATAATATTAATAATAATAATAATAATAATAATAGTAATAATAATAATAATAATAACAATAATAATATGACATGTTGCCGAGACTTAGTTACACAACATTGACACAGACTGTCAGATGTTATACCACACTCACTACCCATAACATATAAAATACAACTGTCAGTTAAAATACCTAAAATAAAACAATATTGATAATATTATTCAAATAAGATTTAATATAACAAATATATAACAAACAGTCTCCAGCATACTAATTAATTAATACAAAAAATAAACATTTGTGACATATGAAAACTGCATACTGAAGGCGAGCATAAACTAACAGGTCTTACGCCAAAACTAAACCAGTAGCGCCAGCGCCCTCACACTTCGGTGGCAGTCGCTTCTCTGAAAAGCGAAACCACCTGCCAAGAAATGCCCCTACGCAAAACTCTCGCGTCGTCTAGGTGAGGTGCTGACCACGCCTTCGTTTGTAGGCGCCAACGCTGAAGCCAATCGGCGAAGCGTAGCACTTAGTGCAGCGCCACATAATCAATTTATCGGCAAGAAAAGTGATTTCCCAGTGGCGACTGGACGGTCCCGGGGGACTTGCGACGCTTCTCGGAAACACTGATTGGAGCTAGGCGGAGGAAGATCGTCCGTGTATCGTCCGTTTTCAAATGTGTGAAAGAAAAACGGCGCATACTGCTAGTTTTATGACGGCGATGACGGTGTGTTGAGAATCTGTGTTACATTGCAAACACGGTGTGCCAAGGTGGCCTACAATGCGTACAGTCGTTGTACAAGTTCCTATGCTAAGAGTAAGGTGAAGGTGAGTTAGTGTACATCGCAGACTCCAGTCTCCAAACGCTTCATTTTACTCCCGGGCGGTCCTGTTCAATCGAACACCATCTCGACTCCTCTGGAAAGGATGCAGCCACGGTGCAATTAATGCGCAAAGACTATTCGTACACACATATCCACATAGCGGAAGGACACGAATGATACTGGGTGACGTCACAGAGGGAGATCCTTGGGTGACGTCACAGAGGGAGATCCTTGGGTGACGTCACGACTTGACAGGCTGATTTTAGTTTATACAAAACAAAGGTCGCCTTCTGTGGAAATGTCGCAATAATATATTTGCAAGCTTTCTTCTTATTATGTATAGTCTGCAATACATAATTTGGTGAGGCAATAAAATATTTTTTTAAAAAAAACATAACTTAAACGACTACACTACAGTCTCGCATGCCAATATATAAATAAGCCACCCAATGAAAATCGGCGTTTTGTGATCTCATTTTGCGTGAGATATCCCAAATTTGTATAGAATCTAGAAAATCTCACGATCTATCGAATTAGAATACACATATCCCGATTATATTCAACAAATGTTTTTCTTAATCTTCGAGCTCCTTGCAAAAAGTGCTTGAGCGCCTTTCAGACCTCCAGAACCAATGTTTCCTTTGCGTGCCACCAGGTGTCGCCGGGTTTGCTGAGTAGCGAATGTGGAAATATATTTTGGTGACGCGCAAATCTAGTCACCAATTAAGCCATGAACTACTACCCTCCCACCCCCCCCAAAAACACCTAACACATGTTTAGCATCGCCACATATCGACATTAGATACGACAGTCATAGACAGCGCTGTCCTTTTTTCTTGTCTCTTTTAAGCACTGCGTGAAGTACCGGTTTTTGTCCATGTCTTATTATTTATGTTTTATAATCGCGTAGCGGAAATGATCTTTCTATATACGGAAATTGTTTTGCATTGCCATGACAACGACTTTGTCAATACGTCGGAGATCTCCTGTCGTGACGTCACTCGTGTTTTCTGCTTGTTGTCCGAGGAGTCACGAGGTGTCGCTTTCTCAGGGAGAGGAGACAAGTAGCTCCATGTCGGGTAGATGGCGCGCGTGTTGTTCACAGGGTAACCGGGTTATGGATGGGATGTTTAAAAATACGGATCTCAGTGCTTATGTAAAATAAATGATTTTGAAAGATACGTTACCACAACACCATATCGAAATGTTCCGACAATAAACACGCACGCACGCACGCACGCACGCACACACATACACACGCACGCACGCACGCACGCACGCACGCACGCACGCACGCACGCACGCACGCACACACAACACACACACACACGACACGCACGCACGCACACACGCACGCACGCACGCACGCACACACACACACACACACACACACACGCCGGCACGCACACACCACCACCACCACCACCACACACACACACACACACACACACACACACACACACACACACACACAACGGGCTCTTGAAACAATACATATTTCTCACGATGAGAGTTAATTTACATTTCCCGAGGCTAAACCTCGTAAGTGGTCGATAAAATGACCCAGGAAGAACAAGGCCAATTATTGTTTAACGGTTTGACGCATTCCCGGCGACGTTTTCATTTTCGTAATAGCGTCCGTTCCCACGACACCTTCTTATTACCAATCGATGCACTTACAAAAAACTCTACCCAGTCCACCGAGAGAGTCAGTTTTTCATTGACTGATGCGGCATTCGCGTGTTGGGCTCCCTGCATCCAGCCCCAGACGGAAAGTCAAGAAGGATGACTGGATCCGTCTTAACGAACAAAATCGGTTTGCCAGATGTATTATGCATAGAATTAGTACTACACGATATATCATCCTAACAGCCGTAGTCACGCGAGACGACGAGGCACAGCGTCCATGGAATTCGGACTAGAGGAATGTCGTGTTTCAACGACGACCGGATTAAAAGAATGTCGTGTTTCAATGACGACCGGACTAGAAGAATGTCGTGTTTCAATGACAACCGGACTAGAAGAATGTTGTGTTTCAATGACAACCGGACTAGAAGAATGTTGTGTTTCAATGACAACCGGACTACAAGAATGTCGTGTTTCAATGACAACCGGACTAGAAGAATGTTGTGTTTCAATGACAACCGGACTAGAAGAATGTCGTGTTTCAATGACAACCGGACTAGAAGAATGTTGTGTTTCAATGACA
>JAODUO010001775.1:37500-45000 GCA_025642075.2 Ridgeia piscesae
TATGTCATAACCAACTAACTAGTGAAACTCGGCATTCCTTGCTCCGTCGCGAGTGGCCTGAAGGCGCCCACGGTGTCCCTGGCGTCACGACTTCATAAGGCCTGCGTTTCTTAAGCGACTGCCTTTTTTCCTGCGCTCGTATAAATACTCCCCGGATGTTCTCACGCAGTCTTTTGCCGACGGGAAGGTGGTTACTTGTTCACGGTGCCTCTACTATACATTCCGTGCTAGCGCGTAAAGTGGACCTTCCCTGCCCGTCGCGCTGTAGTGCTTACATTTTCCCGCCGTTATAAACGTTCCGATTGGCGTTTTTTCGCATGGGCGATACATTTAAAATCATCAATGTGCAACGAAAGGTCAATGCATTTATGGTACAAATACAAATATTACGGGTTGTTCATTAGTATATGTATATATATATATATATATATATATATATATATATATATATATATATATATATATATATATATATATATATATATATATAACCTCTCTGCAAAGTTATTTGTCGCAAAATAACACGAGGCAAACAGGTTTTGAGGCATGTTTTGATAGCAAGCGTAAATAACCTGACTGTAGTGCGCCATAATCCGTGACAGTGAATGTCACACGAACGTAAGATGTTATTGGTTTGAACGACATTTAAGCTACTCTTCACAGTAATCATCACAGGAGAGTTAACGAACAGCCCGTGGCACTTATACCAAAAATGCTTTGTCGTTTCGCTGCACATTGATGATTTCACATTTATCGCGCATGCGCAGAAACGTCAATCGGAAAGTTTATAACGATCGAAAAAATGTAAGCGCTACTCCCGTTGCCCGCTGGCTCGCGGCGAGAACGCCCTCACGGCCGCCCGGCTCGAAGCCCTCGCTTACCTAATGGGTCATGTAGAGCTGGTTCCCCTCGGCCCCGCGCCATGTTGTACATCGACGGCTCCCTCCCACGGATTGAACCAGTTTGATTTGCTCAAGTTGTGTTTATTATTGCGAGACCATAAAACTAGTTTAACACCGTATTATTTTCGATTAGTTTTGCAAATAAAATAACTTATGATCACTAGAAAAGGAACGTCACTAGGAGATAAAAGTTCTGCCACAGAGGATGAAAACTGATGACGTCACGGTTTGCTTACGTCACAATCAAAATTATGCGCGATATTCAGTTGATCTATTTAAGTTGTAATTTTATTTACTCAGGTTATATACTCCACTTATATTTTAGTAATCTATTTTACTAAATATTCTATTTTACTAAATGTCTTAGAATTTGTTTCTTCCGACACTTTAATATGATAATATGTATATATTCATATTATTGGCCAGTTTTATTAACATACTTTTATCGTCTATAATTTTACGAGGTATTCTAATTAGTGACAATTTCATATATAGTTATGCTTTCATAAATAGTTTACCAATATAAAATATTGAATTGTTTTATCTGTCATAATGTTTTATTGTACTTTTCAGCCACTATGGCTGCTAGAGAATAAACCTAGAGAATAATCTTTATATTTATTTAAAGATACCTGCGTCCTGCTTTGCCTTTTACTGGAAATGTTGATTACAGTTAAATATATGAATATTTTACATTACTGCTGCAACATAGCATGTCCTAGGACAAACAATTGTACAAAACTTTACTCTTGTAAATATTGTTCCTGGTGTAGTTATTCGTTGACAAAATGTCGCTAAATCGACGAGACGTCCGAGATTGTGCGAGATGTGAGAGCGAGATAGAACGCGACTGGTTCCATTGGGGGAGGGCGCTGTAATTTTCAAAATGGCGCCTCCATGTTTAAATCCCAGAATGCACCAGCTCCCTATCCATTACCTCTCGCTGTCTCTCACGTGCGCGAGCTCCTGTAGATCCCATTAGCGATGGCCGTTTGGTAATCTCCCGTGCCGGGTTATCGCCCAGTCGTAGACGCGGCAATTAGGATCCGACCTTCGCAAGGTCGAACCATAAATCGACATTGCGTGATTCGTTTAGCTTAGTTAATCATTCGCTACACTTTTTGCACTTGTCCCGTCGTCTCTCGTTCTGACGGTCGCTCTCTATTTCAGGCCCCGATGCGCAGGTGCAGTGGGCCGTGTAAATGAGTACCTGGAAGTGTGTAATGATATGATGAATTGTCGTCGATGTCGGAGTGAATGAAGACGTCTGGCAGGACTAGTACACTGGGATCGCTTTACCTTATGTAAGGGTGGCGAATGCTGTTTGGGGCGCGGTGGTGCAGATATACAGTGTGTCTCTGTCTGTCTGTCTGTCTGTCTGTCTGTCAGTCTGTCTGTCTGTCTGTCTGTCTGTCTGTCTGTCTGTCTGTCTGTCTGTCTGTCTGTCTGTCTGTCTGTCTGTCTGTCTGTCTGTCTTCTGTCTGTCTGTCTGTCTGTCTGTCTGTCTGTCTGTCTGTCTGTCTGTCTGTCTGTCTGTCTGTCTGTCTGTCTGTCTGTCTGTCTGTCTGTCTGTCTGTCTGTCTGTCTGTCTGTCTGTCTGTCTGTCTGTCTGTCTGTCTGTCTGTCTGTCTGTCTGTCTCTGTCTGCTCTGCCTCTGCCTCTGCCTCTGCCTCTGCCTCTGCCTCTGTCTCTGTCTGTCTGTCTGTCTGTCTGTCTGTCTGCCTGTCTGCCTGTCTGCCTGTCTGCACGTCTGCACGTCTGCACGTCTGCACGTCTGCACGTCTGCACGTCTGCACGTCTGTCCGTATGTCCGTATGTCCGTCTGTCCGTCTGTCCGTCTGTCTCTGTCTCTGTCTCTGTCTCTGTCTCTGTCTCTGTCTCTGTCTCTGTCTCTGTCCCTGTCCCTGTCCCTGTCCCTGTCCCTGTCCCTGTCCCTGTCCCTGTCCCTGTCCCTGTCCCTGTCCCTGTCCCTCTGTCTCTGTCTCTGTCTCTGTCTCTGTCTCTGTCTCTGTCTCTGTCTCTGTCTCTGTCTCTGTCTCTGTCTCTGTCTCTGTCTCTGTCTCTGTCTCTGTCTCTGTCTCTGTCCTGTCTGTCTGTCTGTCTGTCTGTCTGTCTGTCTGTCTGTCTGTCTGTCTGTCTGTCTCTCTCTCTCTCGCTCTCTCTCCCTCCCTCCCTCCCTCCCTCCATCCCTCCCTCTCTCTCTCTCTCTCACTCATTAATCGATAGTATATAGTTAAACAAGATATGTAATTATATGTATAATCACCTGCATCAACTATCTCTCTCTTCTTTACTCTCTCCTTTCTCTCTACTCTCCCTCTCTCTCCCTGCTCTCTTTCTCTCTCTCTCTCTCTCTCTCTCTCTCTCTCTCTCTCTCTCTCTCTCTCTCTCTCTCTCTCTCTCTCTCTAACCCTCTCTCTAACTGTCCCTCATTCTCTCGTTTTCCTCTCCCTCTCGCTCTCGCACTTCCTCTCTCTCCCCCTCTTTCTCTCTCCCTCTAACTCCCTCTCTCTCCCCTCTCTCTATCTCTCCCTCTAACGACCTCTCTCTCCCCTCTCTCTATATCTCCCTCTAACTCCCTCTCTCTCTCCCCTTTCTCTATCTCTCCCTCTCCTCTCTCTCTCTTTCTCCTCCATCCCCTCTCTCCTCTTTCTCTCTCTGGTGGACACACGATACAAAACGGAAAGGAAAATTGTGTACGCAAGATGTATACACATGTTCTCGAGATCTCACGGATCCACGACCGATACACGATCGCATGCGGAAGTTGGAGTTTGGAGCAGTGAGACGAGCCCCGTCCCGAGGGTTGGACCGGCCGTTTGATGTGATCCCCGCCCCGCGGGGGACAGCGGGAAGACGACACACGTAAGTGATCACCTTCGAGCACTTTAATCCCACCCACCCCTCCCTGCCTCCTTCCCTCCCTCCCAGTCTTGGATCCCATTTATTGGCGGCACATACCGGAACGCATCTTCCCTCTCCCGACTCTCCATCGGGTCCATGTGTCCCGGCTTAGCGCGCCTCTGGGGCTAATTGTTTAATTTCCCAGTTAACATGTGGTTGCGTCTGCAACGCTTCGGCTGCCACCAAGCCCGTGACGTGCCGTGGCTGCCAGTCACTCTCCGGGGGCAGACATCGTGGGAACAAACGCGACCGGGGCAGGGCGTCTGGATTCCGCGAATCGTCCCTGCCACCGCATCTCTTCACGCAATCCCCATTTCCCGGTCGCTGGAAGACAGACACCTGGCTGGCGGGGACGGGTGGGTCGGCGGTCGGGAATGCGAGTTACGGCACGACACCATGTCTAAATTTCCTTTACGTTGTCCTTCACTTTGCATAGCTTCAGTTCACTCAGCTGTATGAATGAGTACCTGGCTATAGATAGTGGTGGACATTGTGGACGAATAATAATCTTTGCTGTTAAGACACGACACGATATTGTAGATGTCTAAACTTCGTTTGCGTTATCGTTCTTTCTACATTGCTCCATGTCACTCACCTGTATGAATTGCTCCATGTCACTCACATGTATGAATGAGTACCTGGCTAAAGACAGTGGTGGATATTTTTGGTACGAATAGTCTTCGCTTATTAATTGCAGCGTGGCTGGATGCTTTCCAGAGAAGTTGAGATGGTGTCTGATTACAAAGGTCTGCCAGGGAGTAAAGTGTAAAGCTATTCCGAGGCCTGGACACAGCGCTACGTAATAACTTACCTTTATTTGCCCGCTACCTTATTGGTTATCCTTGTAGTTTTATGGTGGTGAAAAAATGTGTTTATTTATTTATATAATTAATTACTTTAATTAATCAATCTATTTATTTTAATTAACCAATCTATATGAAAAATATACGTATAGGCCTATGAAATATATAACTTATATCACTATTGTAAATTTTCTTTGAAGTATTTGAAACATTACAAAGTATAAGTTATATTTCAGACCCACGTGCGTTCTTTTTACACTGCATTTTATTTTATACTTTATGGCATTTTATTTATTTTTGGTACTAACAGATAGACAAATAAATAAATCCCTCCGATGGATATTACAGTAATACTGGGTTGTAAATGCGCGTTGTTGTTCCCGACTTTATCTCTTGGGTCCATGGCGAGAGTGACACATTGCTAATCCTTCATGTGTGTTCCCGTCTCCACTCTTAATCCCGCTAAACCTCTCCTCACACGACCCTCCAGTTTGAATAGTATCTGCCCTTTTCCCTTTACACAGACGGCGTCCGCCATAAAACTCACCAAGTTGCGTAAAGTTACACGAGAAATAAACAATCAAATGCGATGTTGTAAGCCCGACATATAACAGCATGATTATAACAGTATGTTGATGATGATGGCGACGACGATGATGATGATAACAATTAATGAGGTGGATATGACAACACATAAATACCTTAAATAAATCCAAGGTCAAAACTAATACAAACTAAACAATTTTGCTATACGTTTTTCTGTGTAAATTTTCATATTGAACGCAAGCGGCCCCAGTTACGCGTAACTTGACAACAGTGGAACGAATTGGCGACCTCCAAACGCGGGAGCGATCTGTCCGCTCCATAATCACGACGTAGGTACAGACTGACAGGGCTAATTACTCCCCGTCAAGTGCCTAGATAGAAGACTTTCCTACAAGAACGAGACAAAACAACGCACAACGTCTTCCGGAACGACGAAACGCCTATTCGGCGGCACGGCGCGTAATCTATGGCATCGCGCTCAAAACGGGCAGACGACATTTCCCCGGACGGTCGTTTTCGGGGCCTGGCGCTGATGAAGGAATTAGACGGATTTCGTCGCCTTTCCACTGTCGCTGTCGTTCCATCGATCAACGCTGACACATTCCTGGTCGCGTGCCACTGATGCGTTGACCCGCGCTGAGTTCTTAGCGCGATTAAGATTATTTCGCGGAATAACGTATTCCACTCAAGAGCAAGCATCGGGCGTGTCGCGTGCGTTTGTCTGTCGTCTGCTTCGAACCAGTCAGGCGGGCGCCGATTGGCGGGTGAAACATGTGTCACATCGTAATGATTTCCAATCGAATGTAGACACAGCGAATGCTAAATATAATGTCTAGTGAATTAGATAAACTCAATAATTGTGGAAGCTATATACTTGTTAACATTTACTTTATATATTTGGAAGAATTTTATTTGGGTGATGTATTTGATATTGTTAAAGTTATTTTTATAAGGATGTCTCCTCGCGACTTATTACTGTCTTAGAGGAGTCTCCTGACCCTATTTAGTTATTTCAATGTCATTATTATGCCATTTATACCATAACTTTACATATAGTTTGTATTATGTTTGTAATTTTTGACTTGGATTTGTTGTATAATATCAAAGAAAAACATATTCTGCTTCTTTTTCTTCAACATACCCCATATGCTATGCATCAGTTTGCTCAAACCATATAATATGTGTTCAAAAATTCACATAGTCTGCAATGTTACGATAAAACTTTGCAACAAAAAATTTATTTGGTGTCACGTCAATTTCCCGCTATCGTGTTCGATATTATGCATTTGTTCCCGCTAGCGTGATCTGGCGTTCGGTATTATGCATTTGCTGCAAATGCATAATACTGAAAGCCAGGTCACGCTAGCAGATAAATATACATATGATATGATGGCAGCAAGTACTATGATAACAATTTAGCTATTACACGTCCTTAAAAACATAACAACTGCAAATTACCTAAATGCAATTTTAACATGCGTTTCAAATGAAAAGTCAGCGACAAAGTGCAATTTTTCTTAATGTTCATCTCATATGTATAGCTTCCAGTGGTCAAGGAGAAACTGTGTTTTGACCAGTTCGTTCCCGATAATACCTATAGCTTGTGTGGTTTAGCGTATGCATATTTCATAAAGACATTCGAACGGAACAGGAATGTTCTAATTATAGCACCCCTGTCGAGGTATCTTTACTCTACCATTAATAACTGAAAATCACACGCAATTAATATTGCGTCTTTATATAGACCCCGCGTCTATATTCACCAGCAGCAGACGAGCTCGCGTTTCCGCCGTTGAGCTTCAGCAGACTGTCAATTACACAATGAGATATTTTGCTGTTTCCGTTGACAACGATACATCATCAGCCATTTGGTAGATTTCTCTGTTTCTGTCATCCTCTGGCATATATCAAATATTTATAATTCATACGTGCTTCTGGAGGGGGGGGTCAAACAGCAACAACTGTCTTAAGTAGATACTTCACAGATGCAAGATGGCGGCCTTGCGATATAGCGACATCCGGTCGACTGTGATGTTAATACTGAATCTACCGGCTGCTAATTGCAGATTCCGTACGTGGTTATTCAACATTTGATATAATATACGTAATATAGACTTAATTGACGATGCGTAATATAGACTTAATTGATAAAGTTGCAAGCTTATCACGTTGTCAATTTAATAGACATGGCAATTAATTCGCAAACGGAATCAACTACGTAAATTGTAGAGCCTGCACTTATGTGTAGTATATACGAACGTTTAACAATAATAATAGTGTACCTTCGACCGCACTTAAATCCTATAATTTGTAGATTTTTTCTTGATGAATGACTACATATGACG
>JAODUO010001775.1:50000-64791 GCA_025642075.2 Ridgeia piscesae
AGTGTGGTTGGATGGTGTCAGTGTGATGTACCAACGGGAGTGTGGTTGGATGGTGTCAGTGTGATGTACCAACGGGAGTGTAGTTGGATGGTGTCAGTGTGATGTACCAACGGGAGTGTAACTGGATGGTGTCAGTGTGATGTACCAACGGGAGTGTAATTGGATGGTGCCAGTGTGATGTACCAACGGGAGTGTAATTGGATGGTGTCAGTGTGATGTACCAACGGGAGTGTAGTTGGATGGTGTCAGTGTGATGTACCAACGGGAGTGTAGTTGGATGGTGTCAGTGTGATGTACCAACGGGGGAGCAGTTGGATGGTGTCAGTGTGATGTACCAACGGGAGTGTAGTTGGATGGTGTCAGTGTGATGTACCAACGGGAGTGTAGTTGGATGGTGTCAGTGTGATGTACCAACGGGAGTGCGGTTGGATGGTGTCAGTGTGATGTACCAACGGGAGTGCGGTTGGGTGGTGTCAGTGTGATGTACCAACGGGAGTGTAGTTGGATGGTGTCAGTGTGATGTACCAACGGGAGTGTAGTTGGATGGTGTCAGTGTGATGTACCAACGGGAGTGTAGTTGGATGGTGTCAGTGTGATGTACCAACGGGGGAGCAGTTGGATGGTGTCAGTGTGATGTACCAACGGGAGTGTAGTTGGATGGTGTCAGTGTGATGTACCAACGGGAGTGCGGTTGGATGGTGTCAGTGTGATGTACCAACGGGAGTGCGGTTAGATGGTGTCAGTGTGATGTACCAACGGGAGTGCGGTTGGATGGTGTCAGTGTGATGTACCAACGGTAGTGCGGTTGGATGGTGTCAGTGTGATGTACCAACGGGAGTGCGGTTAGATGGTGTCAGTGTGATGTACCGACGGGAGTGCGGTTAGATGGTGTCAGTGTGATGTACCAACGGGAGTGCGGTTGGATGGTGTCAGTGTGATGTACCAACGGTAGTGCGGTTGGATGGTGTCAGTGTGATGTACGCCCAAATATTCACCGCGTTCCGAAGCCTACGAGAAAGAATTAACGACGACAAGCACTGTCGTTTGCTGATGACACTGGTGGTCTGGCCGGAGATAAACTACCACAGACGACTCTTGTAGGTCCATCGATGAAATCGCTCCGTGGCGGTGATGAATTCAGAAAAAAACATTCACAACTAACACCATAATGGTATAAACAAACGAATAACCGCCAATAAGAAAGATCGGATTTTGCCTTACAACTCAAGGTGTAAATGGACATAGGAGCCAAGCAATATATTTTTACATATCACTTCGGGTCACTTCAATAGTTCACCTATTGCATGAACATTATACCGACCCTGATTTTTGCATTTTACTAATCCACAACGGAACAAAACAACGGGTCGACACTGACAGATCTACGTCGATTTAAAGTGCCTCTATCTAATCGCTCGTACACCTCTTATTCCCAAGAACACTCGCAGTAAAAACACGTTTACAGTCACGACGGGACGATCCTTACTATCAACAACAGCGGAAAACATTCGCGTGCGACACCGCCAAGATTCCCGCCACAGCGCGATCGGCTGCTCGCGTCGGAAACGAATTAATAAACGTCGTTTATTGTTATTATACTCCAGGGACCGACCGAGATATCAACACGGGTTTCACTCAGGATAACAATCGTCGCTTGTCTGACGCCTCGGCGCTATTTCTCGCCAGAAATCCCGATTGAGCGGCGATACGCTTATCGGCGATTGCCTCTCTGGCGTTGGTCTGGATTCGGTCTCCCTCGTGAATTAGACGGTTTGCCTACACTTGCTGTCTAAACCTCCGTCGAAGAGACGCCATAACGCCTGATCTATTGTCGACGTCGTTGCCACACATGATGTTATATCGTTTATTATATGCAGGTCAATCTCCGAATATAAACTCAAAAACAATATAATTCCCCGGCGTCTGGTTTTTCCTCTTACGTGCGAGCTATTTCTTGTAAGTAGGCCCCTAAATGTAGGCCAAACGTACAGTAAGATGTAGTACAGTACCGTCCAATAACGTACAGTACACTACAGAGCAGCACAACACAGCACAATACACTGGGTAATTATAGCAATAAATTAACTTAAGTTAGGTTTCATTTTCAACGGTACAACAAAACGCATTTTCACAGCGATTTAAAACTCTAGAATTACCTTATTGTATGACACTCGTATCCGCATTACCAAACAGCTCCCGTACCACAGGGTGGTGTAACTATATTTGAGGTGTGTGAAGTATTCAACCACGCTGCAAATACTACCCAAAATATAAATTTACCGAGTGAACTGACGCAGCCGAGAAGGATCGAGTTGCTTGGGATTTGACTGGAGGTGCTTGTACTTCTCGTTAATCGTGTTTTAAACCAGCCACCTTTTACCACTGCGTTACATCATTTAGTGCAGACAAACTACAATTAGGTTGCCGGTGTTTATTTTCATTTGTTGTTTTTTAAATGTATTTTAATCATATAACGATATGAAACGAATGAAAAACACACAACGTGACAAATGAATATTCCCAAACAAGATATTCCCCCATTTCAACACAGACCGGTGACTGATTACGCTATGTTTAATACGCTTTCAATCAGTAAGCGCGTATCACTAGTACAGGTGAGCAAATATATTGCCTTAACGCAATTCATCAACATAAATTCAAAAACAAATCTACCCGTCTGTTATTTAAAACGATAGGTTTACTCGTTATGTGTACATCTGATAGCATTTATCGTTAAATCACATTATGCATTACCGACTAATCTATGGTAACATATTTAGCATGAACTTGAATGAACTACGCTATTTCGATATAATATATAGACCGTTATCCAGTTAATTATAATGTTTCACCCTAACCTCCGTTATCGCACGTTGCTCGGTACGAGCGTAATTGATCAGTATTCAGTGATCAAACTGTTATTTGTTTCACCAGTTGATTCATTGAAACTCATTACGGAGATCAAGATAAGATACAAGAACTCTTAAGGGCGGCTTTATAAACTATTGTGGCGTTTGAACAAAAACGATAACACTGCAGCGGTTTGTGTTATTCATGAGGGTTGGTGGACCTTGGTCCAGTTTGTGTTATTTATATGGATTAGTGAACTTTGGTCCAGTCACCGTCGCGTGATTCGAAAGAACCGGAACGATCACAGTGGACCGGATATTACTCGTCGTTTGCCGTGGCGACCAGGTGGCTTCTGACATATTAGACGGTGCACGCTCGATTGTGTTTATCACATACTAGGCCTAGATCAATAGGCCGTACCATCCGACAGAAAGGACAGGCTGATCTGTGTCTGTAGCACCCAAATCCCAACCGCGATTTTGGGTTTACGACTCAATATATTGAGTGGCTACACCTCCCACGAATCTCACATTCACCATTTATTCATGGGGGGAAATCTCACCAATGCGAAGCACCAATCTGGCATCTCCCTAATCCCATTCATACAACCTACTTCCCCTGGAGACGATACGAATTAAGCTTCCTTGTGGCTGACCCAGATTCCGTGCGACGCGTCGCAAATTTGGGCTACTGTGCGACGACATTTGAATGCGGAGCAAAATGCGACTGACCTCTGCAGGCAGTGTCGTGGTCTGCCCAGGGACAAAGCTAATAAGTCGCTACTTAATTACTCCGGCCGAGTTGCGTTTTGTCGGTAGCGCACGCATTACGTCGTGCCTGGATGTTACGTTTTCGCTTTAACCTTTATCCGGGCGTTAAATAATATCCGGGTGACGTTTATGCTCATGCGCAATAAACGTAACCAATGTGCAGCTAAACGCAAATAATTATTTATAGTATAAATACAACTGGCTGTTAGCTAACTTTCTTACGGCGCGATAAATGTAAGCTTATCAATGTGCAGCAAAAGCAAAACATTTACAGTATAAATGCCACGGGCTGTTATTAAACATTCCTGCGGTGATTAGTGTGAAGAGTTGCTTAACATTTCATTCGACAAAATTAAAATATTACGTGTATTTACATCCGTGTAACGGATAATGGCGCACTAGAGTCACGTGATTTGCATTTGTTAGCACGATAATGTATCAAAAACCTGTTTGCCATGTTAATTTCAGACGGATAACTTTACTGAAAGTTTAAACACGTCCTATTGCCCACAGTGACCAAAGTCTAATTATATATGAAACTAAAGACGTGTTTAATATGATATGCAGCGGGAAGCGTTAACATACTTAATGCTAACAAACAACGACTGACTCGCGCTTACGCAGAAACGTCACCCGGATGTTATGTAACGTCCGGATAAATGTAAGCGCGACAACGCTCTGTCAGTAGTGTCTGCGTTACGTCGTGCCTAGATAAAAAAAGTTACATATCTTGCATTGGCAGCTAGGAGGATATAGTCTGTCACACAGTCGCTAGATGGCAGTACTTTCGGTGCCATTCAATGCTGCACTGTGGCTTCCCTCAAGAGTGCTAATTGCTTCAAATGTGGATATTCTTATGTTTAGTCCGCTCTTTTGGCCAATTTACACTGACTACCTACGCGTGTTGCGCTCATCTGAACACATATATTGCCGCCAACAAGGAATTCCGGCTCGCTGAATTATTTATAAGGAGTTGCTGTTCGCCCATTTCTCGTAACGTTTGCATTTAACGAGGCGCCACCTTGAATGCATTATTATTATTTCAAGGTTTGTTCCAGTATCGCGGTACAGTGACACAATGGTCCAGTTGCTTTGTTACTCGCGCAGACAATCAGAATATACGGCATATCGATTTCCGAGTCTGTAGTAAGATTACAATAAATAAGTCGTTTTCAGTCGTGTCTTCTCGTGACCGGCTTTACTGCGCACACGCGCATAAAATGGCGACGAATTGGCAGCATTTATCGTTGGTACATTAACGTAAATTGTCTGGGTCGAGGCACACTTACGACTGACGTAATAGGTACGGTTGTAAACATGTTACTGTGTTATCGGCTTAATTTTAACGCATCCGCTCTTTAGCCAAGACAACTCCCATAACTGCCTGCACAATACCGAAACTATTAGGAACCTTGCTAAAAGGCAACACACACATGCAATAAACACGTTATTCTTATAGGCTTGTTTGGCATATGTATAGTTTTAGCACGTGTAATTTCTTTATACATTGTATAATAATTACAATTTGGGTCAGCAGTTGGATTTTTATTTAATTTGTTATAAATGTTACCTGATGTTATTTCATTCATAACACTTATCATTGCGTCCGCATTTACGGTGTTTTACATGTTTAGGAGGGGAATGTAATTTTACAGTATTATGCATAATCATAAAATACGGTTGGTGATCGGAAAATCGTTTAGAATGTGTTTTAAGTTGGCTTATGCATTTCTTAAAGAGTTTATTTGATGTTAGTGATGATTTTAGTAGGTCTTTTCAAATAGTCGTCCACTCATTCCATATTACTTATTTCGGATTAATTTTATCTAGTTTTATCTGGTGCGTGTGTCCGAATGACATCGTTTCTTAGTGAATACCCTGAAAGCATTATCAATATCTAACTGGTGTAAATACGTCCAATAAATTTCGCGTAATCTGACCAATGGAATAGTCAGACATGGGTCTGTGTTTGAATATTAACGTCTCATTTGATTTCTACAAGGCCTTTGTTTGCACAAAAAAAAAACATAATATAGGCAGGTGATCAGATATATCACTATAATTATAATAAGCCAAAATGTACAAATGGGATTGTGTGGTGTACATTTATTTATTGATATATAATCTGTGAGCGCAGAGATTAACATTGAGTTACATATCGCGCGATATAAGAACTATTATTATTATTATATAAAATTATTATAGTAACAATAATAGTAGCGGCTGTATGCGTGATACGCATTGGTTTGGTAATTGTTGGAATGACGTTAGCAGCTAGGTGTAAGTGACGTAAGGTGTAGGTGACGTAAGGTGTAAGTGACGTAAGGTGTAGGTGACGTAAGGTGTAAGTGACGTAAGTTGTAAGTGACGTAAGGTGTAAGTGACGTAAGGTGTAAGTGACGTAAGGTGTAAGTGACGTAAGGTGTAAGTGACGTAAGGTGTAAGTGACGTAAGTGATAAGAAGGTTTATATGAGTCCATTTTAAAGTAGTCGACATTTTGATCAGTCCCAATTATAACTTGATGGTTTGTGCGTTGAATCTTGTTCGATATTGTATCATATATTTGGATTAATGAAGTCACACTTGAATTAGGTATCCGGTATATTTCACCAACAATTGAGGTATAACCATTAATGCTGGTTTCAATAAATATAGATTCAAATCCCCCCTCTACAAAAATACGAAAGTGTTCACGATGATTAAACTTAATAAACTGTCACGTACATACATGGCGACACCATTTTTAGAGTTAAGTGTCCTGTTCTTGTAAATGAAATTTTAGTTAGGTAACTCAAAAAGGTGTGCACTGTTGTCATTTAAATAGGTTTCCAACAGTAATATATATTTTAATTGATCATATTTTGATGAATGCCCTTGTATGTTTATGCTGAAAACGGTATGGCAAAACCTTTTGGAGGAGAATATGCTATACATCATAGTAATTACTATTTACATCAGCTAAATGAAAAGGATTTGCTTCAACCTCTACGTCTTCAAACAAGTGCGAAAAACCAACATAGTTACGTAACATTTCATCCATTGTTTCTTAAGTGTCATTAGTTTACCAGACAGTACATTGCTAAGTTATAACAGACTGACGACCTTTTGTCCTGAGGTTACGTAAGTACACCAAAAGCTTCAAAAGTCCCATTATTCCCCAATACCATCCAAGGAGCCAGAAAATTATCACGCAACTGGTGTTTGCACCCCGTACTGGATACATACCAACATATCAAGGATAGTATGTTAGAAGATTGAAGAGAGAGAGAGAGAGAGAGAGGGGGAGGGAGGGAGGGAGGGAGGGAGGGAGGGAGAGAGGGAGAGAGAGAGGGAGAGAGGGAGGGAGAGAGAAATGAGAGAAGAAGAGAGAGAGAGAAAGATAGAGAGAAAGCAAGAGAATGAGAGAGACATAGAGAGAGGGAGAGAGAGAGGGAAAGATAGAAAGAGAGAGAGAGGGGGGAGAGAAAGAGACAGGGAGAGAGAGGGAAAGAAAGAGAGAGGGAGAGAAAGAGAGAGAGAGAAAGAAAGAGAGAGGGGGAGAGAAAGAGACAGGGAGAGGGAGAGAGAGAGAGAGGGGGGGGAAGAAAGAGAGGGAGAGAGAGAGGGAAAGAAAGAGAGAGAGAGAGAGAGAGAGGGAGAGAGAGAGAGAGAGAGGGACAGAAAGAGAGACAGGGAGAGACGGGTTAGGGGTCCTTTGGTAAGATTAAAATGTGAGGGTATCCACTCTAATCAGTTTTAAATGACACAATTTGTTGAAATCTAACATTGCAACCATCCCAGCAAACACAATTTGTTTGTATCATTGCTGTTACGATAACGTTGCAATTATGATTGATCTTACAAATAAACAGTTACCAAATTAACGGCGGTGCCCGTGAAAAAATAATCGTGTGCGCTAACAACTGTTTTAAAATTCTGTCAATTCGAAACCCCCAACGTCCTGGACAAATTGCAAACATAATCTAACTCTACACACAATCCCAATGGGCCTGCTAGATCACACAAATACGTCAACCCGACGCGTGCAAAATGTACCGAAATAAGTGTCATATAAAATTGGTTAGAATTGGTTAGAAAATCGATGGGATCGATCTAGTTGATAAAGACAACCATTGCCTTTGTGTGAATTTTTTTTACAACGTCATGTACTTGATTGAGGCGTGGGAACTAAGGACACTGTGACACCTGCCCCGGTGTCTCCTACAGCGTATCTCAACTGTCCGCACGCTCGTATACACGCACGCACGCACGCACGCACGCACGCACGCACGCACGCACGCACGCACCATAGGCCGTACACGCCTGTTTTGTTTCAGACACTGTGTTTATCGTAATCACGTTTTTAATGCAATTTTCACATATCAACATTCCTGCGATATTTTTCTGTGCAATTCCTATCGTATGTACTTTTTCGGAGGTATTGTAATGTTGCTAGAAAATACACAACAAAACTGGTTAATACGAATCTAATGCAATGTGATTAGATCAAAGATGTGTTTCTCAGTATGACTTGCTTAAAACCAATCTGTCTGCTTTAATTTATTTACCTAACCTACTGCATTGTTATTCTTGCATCCAATCATTCATTAGATTGGGCTGTGACTAATTGCAACTAAAATAAAAAGCTAAACATGTTCTGAAAATAGGTGATCAACTGTGCTGTATCACCCCATCGCTAACAACGTAACTAACTGGAAATCAGTCACGCGTGAAGCACCGTGCCATGGTTACCCAAAATAGCCGACAAACGTGACACAACGATTTGTGCCTCAGACTATTCACACTACTAGAACTATTCACGCAACTAGAATCAACTGATATGACCAATAGTGACAGCCAGCAGATGAACAGGTTTGCTATCTATGCGGAAAACGTTTGACTGACGTTTCGACAAGGAAGTCAGTTTCTTATCTCTAGACCGGTCAATAATTGCCCCAAAATAAGTTGTGAGGCCATATTAAGGTATATTTATTGATGATGCAATTTGTCTATTGGTGTATTTTGTTGTATTTTCCGTTTGCTCTTATCCGGTTTGCATAGTCTAAGTTGATTAATTTTGAATAATTGTTCTGGGCGACATCTCCAATCTCTTCGCAGGCGGGACTCAAGTTGGTTTATTGTCCAGGTCTGAAGGCAAAAAATGACTTAGGTTGACAACCTGCTGCAAGATACAGGGCTGGGAAACACACGTGAACTGCAGACAGTCATGATGGACAGAGGGTGCTGGATGGGCTGTGTGTTCAACGCGGGGCGTCCTGAAAGACGACCAAGATGAGATGAGATGAGATGAGATGAGATGAAGAAGGGGTGTCTGTAGCCTGTTGCACTCGGGGTTTGTCGTTGTTCGCTGTGCCCTCTCGTGATACCAGTGGCTTCTTGAAACACCAGCTTTGGTGGACGCTGTGAACATCTGCAGTCCTCGTTGACCAAGTTCCTTTGATAATTTTTAAAGTCTGGATTATGTCCGTTCTCTGTCTTCTGTAGTTCAGCTTTAGCTT
This sequence comes from Ridgeia piscesae, assembly GCA_025642075.2. NCBI lineage: Eukaryota > Metazoa > Annelida > Polychaeta > Sabellida > Siboglinidae > Ridgeia > Ridgeia piscesae. Next base: position 59,120 of record JAODUO010001775.1, read on the forward strand.
TTTTAGCCTGCTATTGAACGATAACCCCTTTCTCTTTGGTACACGTTTCTGGTAGGCCCTGCATGTAGTGGGTGCAAAGACCTACTATAAGCTACTTATTTAGGCGTGCGTCAGTGCCAGGTAACAGCTGACTGTTATGTGAGAACTGACGCTCGAATGGCGTCGACACACCCTGTATCATTACTTCCGTTGACATTATAACGGTTAGTTGACGATTTAGTTTTTAAAGTTTCTTTTTATGCAGCCTTGTACCACAACAACGAGCTTACACTTCGCGCTAACTAGAGCTATCCGTGGCCCGATCATTTTAGACAAAGACCACGTCGCTTCGAATGAGTGTACATGCGACGTCATTAACACTTGGTACGAGAACTCGTGGTGGCCAGAGAAACCGCACGCACGCACGCACGCACGCACGCACGCACGCACGCACGCACGCACGCACGCACGCACGCACGCACGCACGCACGCACGACACAGACACAGACACAGACACAGACACAGACACAGACACAGACACAGACACAGACACAACACACAGACACAGCACACACACACAGACACAGACACACGACACACACACACACACACACACAACACACACAACACACACACACACACACAACACACACAGACACAACACACACAACACACACACACACACACACACACACACACACACACACACAACACACACACACAACACAACACACACACACAACACACAACAACACACACACACACACACACAACACACACACACACACACACACACACACACACACACAACACACACACACACACAACACACACAACACACACAACACACACACACACACACACACACACACACACACACACACACACACACACACACACACACACACACACACACACACACACACACACACACACACACACACACACACACACACACACACACACACACACACACACACACACACACACACACACACACACACACACACACACACACACACACACACACACACACACACACACACACACACACACACACACACACACACACACACACACACACACACACACACACACACACACACCACACACAACACACACACACACACACACACACACACACACACACACACACACCATGAAGGGATACCCTGGAGCAGATCAAATGGAAACGAACCGTATCGAAGAACCGGCAGTGCTGGGCTGACGTAGCCACTGCTAAGGGAGGAGAGAATAAGACAAACAGGACGTTTAGACCTTGACCGCCAGCAAACATTTAGACCTTAACTGCCAGCAAACATTTAGACCTTGACCGCCAGCAAACATTTAGACCTTGACCGCCAGCAAACATTTAGACCTTGACCGCCAGCAAACATTTAGACCTTGACCGCCAGCAAACATTTTGACCTTGACCGCCAGCAAACATTTAGACCTTGACCGCCAGCAAACATTTAGACCTTGACCGCCAGCAAACATTTAGACCTTGACCGCCAGCAAACATTTAGACCTTGACCGCCAGCAAACATTTAGACCTTGACCGCCAGCAAACAGGAGAGAAACCAAGACTTTTAATTAGTCGTATTCAACGGACGGATCAGCGAATCTGAACGTAGTGGGCCTGCCACGTGTTAAAGGGATACTCCAGTCAGTGAGAGATTCGTGACGTAAGCCGCTTACGTCACTGGCGCGTGTACGTTCGAACATCTTACGTCTGCCCAATGTTATTTGATATATCCAGTAAGTCGCGGATTGCTTACGTCACTAACATAATTTTTAGCGAAGATTCCGCCAATCCTTGCCTTTTTCAACAATGCGCCAGTGACGTAAACGATTTGGCTTACGTCACTGGCGCATAAGTGTCAAGGTGGCGACGTCCTGAATCTAAGATAGCATGTTTTTTATACCATTAAACTACAATTAATTGTTTATTAACGATCTTTGTGCACAATTACTAGGCACAACAAATATATTACACATATGTAAGTTAATACTGTGAACTGACTGGAGTATTCCTTTAAGGCCTACTATTGGCAAACCGTATTTTCGCTGCTTCGGGCAGAGTTAACTGTATTGTCAAATCAGCTCGGAAAGAATGCGACAATATCGAGATAATCAGCGATTCGACACATGTACAAGTTTGGCAGGGGTTGTGTGAATGTGTAATCTCTGTAGTCGGGTAGACTAAGTGCGCTCCGACTCTGTGGTTAAGATATAACTGCGCCACGCTGCAAGAATGTGTATTGTTCCGATTGTTCGAGTACGCCCAATTGTTTGGTTTGTGTGTCGTACGCCTATTGGAAATGCAAACGATAACTGTCGATGGCATTACGATATGACTATCTACAAAATCAATACCTACGGCTAGGGCAGAAACACCTGCACCTGCGTGGCACTATGCATTGTTGTTCATCACGTTTACTTGTTGCAATATATAGCCCTACGTTCTACCTTTCTCTATACGAACTAAGCAAAAGTATCCAGGGTTCATATAGAGACGACATGCATGTGCTTTGTACGCGCGTGTACATGCGTGTGATCGTACGTATCTTTGGAATTGAAGAGTGTAATGCTCAATAAAGCACCACGAATTATTGGCGGAAAATATGCAAGCACGTATATCTAAGTAATCGACGTTGTATTCGAGCAAACAGGTTTTTCCACCGAAACGTGTAATCGAATCTACGAACATTTTAAGCACTGAATATTGCACTATAAATTACCTTTTCTACACGTGAAAAACAACTCTGCGACGGTGCCTGTGTCACTTATGCTAATTTGTGATTAGTGAGGAATGTTCTGCCCTTCTATGATAAAGTAAAGAAGACACCCATACGAAAAAAGTATCCGAAACCGTGGCTAACTTCCGGGTATAGTAAATGATGTAGAACACTCACGAGCACACACATCAAACTGGCGCCACTGTTTAGTCAGGTTATTAAGCATAATAATTATGCTATTAACTTGCTGACGCTGTTATCGATGCAGTTAGATGACCATGTGTGTCAACACATGAAGTCACCAGAAGGCACACAACTGTAGCATGACGGAATTTTAATAGTAGTCTAGTCAGCGCGCGGTACACATTTGATGTCCCACAATTGGCGAGACAAAGTCGTATTTCAAAATCCGGAAAACTCCCGGTACACTTCGTGTAAAACCATGGCTCTCAGCATTTGGGGATTGCCATCCTTGTTGACCCGGGGTTCACGTCAATGTCGATCCCGTCTAAAATTTTGTAAAAACCCGCCCATGACGATAAGGACCTTCCCAGGGACAATCCTCGGGGTCCGCGGGAAAAGGTCCGTTTGGCAATACCATGCTGGAATAGGGTAGTCAATTGAACGACATTTCACCGTCCGACGAATACAATATTATCGACTGCTGCAAACACATATGAAACGTGCACTTACCTAAGGCTCCACGATGTCCAACTGAACGCACCGACGCTCGTAGTCGTAACTCAACGGCCAGAACGTAACGACGCCGTAGGTGAAACCCAGTCACACATACACGCAGTCGTTGCCGCCAGTTATTGTCGACTAATCGAGAAAAACTTCGCCGAATCCACAGCAGGTTGACATCGAAATCAGTGATGCGTGTAATGAGGGTATGTATGACTTGTACCTGCGCTGGGACAGGAGATTGGCGGAGTACCGTACTAGCGACAGGGTGGCGGCCTTGTTAGACAAACTCCTACGGCAAGCGGTGTCAGCGTGCAACGATACACACCGGTAGTCGCGCGCTACCGTCAACAGTAACCAGACTCACCCAGCCTTTGTCCAGATCAGAAAACCCTTAGAAAGTCACCCGCGGTCCTTACGGCATTCACCGATTGCATCAATGGAGCTCGGGTGGCAGAGACGCTGGTCGGGATCGGTTTCTGTTCGACTGTTATGTACTGATTCGGGGAGCGTGTATAGGAGGATCCGGGGGCATGGCGGACACGTGTGTGTTTCCTGAGTGATGGAAGAGGTGGCCTTCCGTGCCCTCCAGGCCGTCTGAACACCCGAGAGGGTGGACATTGGAGTATTTGTGATCGTCAAACATTTTGAATTTCGTTGCGGAAACGTCATAGTCACACACATGCGCACGCACACACGGACGCACGCACCACGCACGCACGCACGCACGCACACACACACGCATACCACACACACACACGCGCACGCGCACGCGCACGCGCACGCGCACGCGCACGCGCACGCGCACGCGCACGCGCACGCGCACGCGCACGCGCACGCGCACGCGCACGCGCACGCGCACGCCAGCACACGCACGCACGCACGCACGCACACACACACGCACGCACACACGCACACACGCACGCACGCACGCACGCACACATGCACACATGCACATACGCACACACGCACATACGCACATACGCACACACGCACACACGCACGCACACACGCACACACGCACACACGCACACATGCACACACACAACACACACACACACAACGCACGCACGCACGCACGCACGCACACACGCACACACACACGCACAAACACACAAACACACAACACACACACACACACACACACACACACACACACACACACACACACACACACACACACACACACACACACACACACACATCCCCGTTTTGCGATGTCACGAGACGACAGCTTAGCGCATCCTCGCGCGCCAGAGTTACATCAGTGTGAGCAACAGTACTCCTGGCTGGCCCCTTTGCAAAATTCTTAATTTAAGCTCAACCAATTAAATCGCTCACTGGGTCTATGGTTCAGACTAGGTCAGGTGACAACGTATTTCTGCCAACCGTGATTCAGACGGGGAGATTCACACCGGTATCCGACTTCAAACTGGGGCGGGGTATTTGCGCCGTTCTTACGCATGACGCAGTCGCGTCTGGTGAAGTCAATAATTTACTCAGCTATCTTCTGCACTTCGCCTGGAGGATCATCCAGGGCTAATTTTGCACGACAACCTGTCCTGGCTTGCGAGGATTGCATAGAGCGGAGTGTTGGTGAAACGATAGTTCTGCGCGAAATTGAGTCTTCAGCAGCAGTTAGTAAACCCTCACCCCGTGACCTACTTCACTCTTACTCCAGTGGGACTGCGAGAGTTCTGGTCCCGGGAATTTTACCCGAGGCCCCATGATCATTTGGCTGAGGGACCGTGTCCACTACGGTACATGATCATTTGGCTGAGGGACCGTGTCCACTATGGTACATGATCATTTGGCTGAGGGACCGTGTCCACTATGGTACATGATCATTTGGCTGAGGGACCGTGTCCACTATGGTACATGATCATTTGGCTGAGGGACCGTGTCCACTATGGTACATGATCATTTGGCTGAGAGACCGTGCCCACTATGGTACATGATCATTTGACTGAGAGACGGTGTCCACTATGGTACATGATCATTTGGCTGAGAGACCGTGTCCACTATGGTACATGATCATTTGGCTGAGGGACCGTGTCCACTATGGTACATGATCATTTGGCTGAGAGACCGTGCCCACTATGGTACATGATCATTTGACTGAGAGACGGTGTCCACTATGGTACATGATCATTTGGCTGAGAGACCGTGCCCACTATGGTACATGATCATTTGGCTGAGAGACCGTGTCCACTATGGTACATGATCATTTGGCTGAGGGACCGTGTCCACTATGGTTCATGATCATTTGGC
>JAODUO010001776.1:2500-27500 GCA_025642075.2 Ridgeia piscesae
AGTTCAAAATACATTTTTAGATAAGTGTGTCTGTGGTGTGATCATGTGGACTTTAATCAAAAGTATTTACCCATACGTTATGCAGTTATTAAAATGATCAATTGTATTACATTTTTTAATATTCAACTTACACTTGTTTTATATATTGAAATATAACAAGTAATGAAACAAATATTGTATTTATTTTACTAATTATTATGTAGGCCTATGTTTAGAAAGCTTTTGTATTTTTATTTTAATAATATTTATCACCCAATCTTAAAACGCCTGAGAGCAATGCTATTGATTTGGGGGCCTATAAATATGCAATACTATGTATGTCTCTCTCCCGTCCTTCTGTCACTTTTTCTCGTGATAATATAGAAATATAAAATATAGTGCAGTTTTAAATGTCGCCAACTCTTCCTTTTTCTGACTTTCAGAGCATTCACCAGACATGTCGGGACTTCACTTAAAGTCAACGTAAGCACACGTTATAAGGAAACATATGATAGTAGAATGGTTATATTAGTTATTGAATATGTCATTATTAAGAACACCGCCGATGAACTAATCATTTATATTCCACGAATCATTTATTATTTCACATGGGCGACGTGCATAGGCAAACGTTACTTACCATTTGGAGGCACAATAATGTATTTCGTCATTCGAAACGTGTGGCAGGTGACGACATGGTTGTTCGCAACACATACTTATGCCAATAGCTTCAGTGTTTATTTGTATCGACTGCCTTATTATGGATAACGGATCTAGCTAATGTAACCAGATTTCACCTGGCCTTGCATAATTATGCGATTTCGCACTAAACGAGTCTAGAAGACATACCTTGAACCCATCGGAATACGCCGCTTTGAAGAGACCAGCTTCGTTGAAAGCGACCACCGTACTAAAGTACTTATCACTTGAGTCCATCGTAAGTCCACGTAAACAAGTCTGTGTGACGTTCGACGTCAACGTGTCCTCGGCCAAGTCCCGGCCACCGAGGGTCTTACTGACGGACGCTACGTAACGTGCAAGTCCAGCGTGAGAATCCCTGAAGACGTCTTTCCACGACAGCGTCACGTTTGACGTTGACGTGATGAAGTCTACGTCACCACGTGTCGTGTCGCTACGTAACTCCGCCACCTTGTTAGCACGAGACAGCTCTGGCGGTGTCTTGTCGGTCTGTACGCCGTCGGTAGTGTACACGGCGTACGAGTTGGCGTCGTACCACACTCGCACGTACACCTTGTAGCGCTTGTGGGGCTCAAGAATCGCGTCTACGAGACAAACATTTCTGGATAGACGTATTTGTCTATTTATTTATTGGTAACATTTATCGTCTACACTAAACAATAACACTGTCTTATTATTGTTAATGCCGATGCCGTCTTATCGTAGATCCATCGTAATTGTGATAAATGGTTAAATATGACTGTTATCTTTATGAAAGAAGAACAACGAGAAAAACAAGAAGAAAACATATTCACTGTGAAATGCTGTACACAAGTGCAATCACGCACGCTTAAACACGCGTACACTGAAATACACAACCAACCACATTCATGCACGCACGAACGAACGCACACACACACACACACACACACACACACACACACACACACACACACACACACACACACACACACACACACACACACACACACACACACACACACACACACACACACACACACACACACACACACACACACACACACACACACACACACACACACACACACACACACACACACACACACACACACACACACACACACACACACACACACACACACACACACACACACACACACACACACACACACACACACACACACACACACACACACACACACACACACAGCCACACACATCCGAATCTTACCCGAGTTCTTGGTGCTGCCTGTTGTGTATATTGCCATGTTGCGTTGTCCGATTTCTCTCCACAACGGTTCCTTGAACACATCGAGGAGACCCCCGCCCATCGACTGTCCCTGCTCACCCACACTCCACTCGCACCTCTCAGGAGCCTTGCCCGACGTGTCAGTTGTCCGCCAGGTGGCAGCAAGGGTGCACTGCGATCGAGTGAAGTCGACGTCCAATATATTCGTGTCCGGATTGACGGAGTAATTCTCGATATCGTAAACGGACAGACGCCGGAAGCCTGGTTGGTCTATAAAGTAAATATCACGTAAATTCCTACTCTTTAATATTACACTATTTAATACTTAATAGCATTATATTAGAAAGCACGTTAACGAATGTTTCCCTTTATATATTACAATGAAAAACGTATTTGTATTTTTTTTTATTGTATATATATATATATATTATATATATATATATATATATATATATATATATATTTTGTATATATATATATATATATATATATATATATATATATATATATATATATATATGTATATATATATATATATATATATATATATATATATATATATATATATTTTGTATATATCAATTTACAATATGTAGTGGCATGTTGAGGCGTATCGCAGGTTTAATTAGCGAAACTGATGTCAAATTGTCGTTGTACTATTTACCGTATCTAGTTATGTATTTTCGTTGTAATCATTGTCGTTTAATTTGCCAAATAATAATGTTCCACCTATTTAGCAACGCCTGCCTGCGCTACGTGGCATGACGTCACGCTCATCATCTCACCCTTGACGTCGACACAGCCGCCCGTTGACGCGCACGTGAGTTGTCCGTGCGGGGCGCAGGTGCAGTGTCCCTCGCAGGTGACGGGCTGACACCGGCGCACCAAGGCGAGCGTGCCGGCCGCAGACTGCGACGGCACGGCCGTGAAGGTGCCGTGGAGACGACTGCTCACGAGACCCACCTGAGACAGACAGAGACTTGATAGTTCGAGAGACCCATCTGAGACAGCCATAGACATAACGACTGGTCACGAGACTCACCTGAGACAAATAGAGACACGTATACTGCTCATGAGACCTACCTGAGACAGACAGAGTCTTTTTGACCGTTCACGAGATCCACCCGTTGGTGTATTCTAAGGTTCACAACTGAGTGTAACTTAAAAACAGAATATAAATTAGTTCAATAAACATAGCTAACTAATAGTCAATTGTAAAACAAATACAGTGTTGTTGTTCCTGGAAAGTTCTGAATAGTCTACTGTTCAACTAGTCTCGAGTGGATCACGATAAACACTACATCGACACAAACTGCGTCTCTGGTTGTGTTCGTTTAGGGACGCGCCATGCTAGTTCATGTGGATGGGTAAACGAAATGTGTGTTGTAACAGGTCGTTATGTTACATAGTTATAATTACGTGACATTAATCACCTTGTTCTCAGCCCACAGTGATATGAATATTTGCTGGTTTGGCTGAATGCTCGACGTAGTAGAAAATTCCTGTTTCTGAACGAAGCCTTCGTCTCTGTGTGGGTCGTCCTTGGTGTGTGCAACCGCAAGAGGCTTGTCTGCCGGCTGCAAGTGGACAACCAGAGCAAGCCTTAGTGTAATCACTCTGAGGACACCAACATTTATGTTGCGAACAAATCATCGCTGATCACCAAGAAGAAACACCACCAAATATAACGTGAACAGACAATCTTCCAACGGAATAAGGTCAAAGTGATAATGTCAAAATTATTTGGTAATCTCCAGTCTAATATAATTTATTGAACGTACGGAATAAATAACTGCTGATTTATTAGTTGTAATGACAACCAGAGGAATTGTTAGGGTAATTTTACGTGACGAAACCAACATGGACATTAGCGAACAAATCATTACTTCGCATCAAGAAAAACACCTCCAAAAATAACGTGAATATATTATCTACCAAACGAATGAAGTCATAGTCTAATAGCATTTATTGAACGTACGGCATAAACAACTTTTGATTTACTAGATGTATTAATTGTTTTATTGATTAAAGCGCTAAGCCGGTTATATCATAATATAGCGTGGGTTTTACCAAGTACATGTTTCGTGAATTGCACGTACATTTTGACAGGTCTTCTCTATTATCGCGACATTACAGATTTCAACAAGTGAAATTGGACAAGATATCGATATAGCCGAAGGTATCTTCTGCAGTTTGATGGATTCCCACGTTTACAGCTACATGGCAATGTTCGACGCCAAACACTGAGTACAGACCAAGAGATCAGAAGAGCCCAACTTCCGTCCGACGGTCAGGTGGTAGGTGGTGACAGGGCAGTGTGCGTCGGAGAAGCCGAGCCACGCGAGTCGTATTGTGCTGTCGTCATACGTCATCCAGCCAGCTCGGTGTCTCGTCAGTGTCGCTCTGTGCTCCGTCTCGACGGCGAAGGCTCCTGTCACTGGCGCAGTGCCGTCAATCTGTTCGAGAGAACCACGAGGACTTCCCCCCCAAAAAAACAAGTATCCAACTCCCTGAAACGGGAAAACCCCACAAAAAACAACAAAAAGGACGGAGGGACGGACGGAGGACGGACGGACGGACGGACGGAGGGGACGGAGGGGAGGGGACGGACGGACGGAGGGCCCGGAGGGACGGACGGACGGACGGCCCGGAGGACGGAGGGAAAACGGACGGACGACGGACGGACGACGGACGGACAACGGACGGAGGGAACGGACGGAGGGGAGGGGAGGGACGGGACGGCCCCGGACGGACGGAGGGACGGACGGACGGACGGACGGAAAACGGAAAACGGACGGACGGAGGGGACGGAGGGACGGACGGACGGACGGACGGAGGGAAAACGGACGACGGACGGACGGACGGACGGACGGAAACCGGACGGACGGACGGAGGGAACGGACGGACGGACGGACCGGGACGGACGGACGGACGGACGGACGGACGGACGGACGGACGGACGGACGGACGGACGGACGGACGGACGGACGGACGGACGGACGGACGGACGGACGGACGGACGGACGGACGGACGGACGGCCCGCCCGGACGGCCCGGACGGAGGAGGACAGGGGAACGGACGGACGGACGGACGGACGGACGGACGGACGGACGGACGGACGGACGGACGGACGGACGGACGGAAATGGACAGATAGACAGACAGACAAAGGCATAAATATAGTGAACATTGTCCTACCAGGATTCCTTCACTGACGGACGTTGTACAGAGTCTGGCGCCGTTGCAGGCGATCACCTTGGCGTAGTAAGTCTCTCCGTCCGCCAGACTCACGTTGCTGAATGTGTACTCCTGCACGTCTCCGTACAACTGTAAGTGGACGTTTGGAGACATGAACGCAGCCTACACCAATGTTAAATTATTAAGTAGTAAGTTGTGTTTTTAAGCGTCTTCGATAATTAACGTGCACACATGCTGCTAACATTACACGGTGACTATGAGTTTGTATTGATGCAACACTATGACAAATGTGCCATCAAACCCATCGAATATCCGCGTTCATAGGGTCGAGTAGTTTGTCAGCCCTCACTCTGTGTTACTTTCTTCTCTCTTGCATATGCGTAGTGTATATAGAAAAACATGATCGCACACAATGCACATCACTAGGTATAATTGAATAGTTCAACCGGTTTAAAGTAAGTATGAATAAATAGAAACGCAAACTGCTAGATGGTCGTCTTACTTTGACACGTTGTGATATATCAAGTCTCGTCGTCAGAGACACAAATTGGTAAATTGTCGTCTTACCTTGACGGCCGGCACGTTGTGGTGTATCGAGTCTCTCGTCGTCAGAGACACAAACTGGTAAATTGTCATCTTACCTTGACGGCCGGCACGTTGTGGTGTATCGAGTCTCTCGTCGTCACAGACACAAACTGCTAGATGGTCGTCTTACCTTGACGGCCGGCACGTTGTGGTGTATCGAGTCTCTCGTCGTCACAGACACAAACTGGTAAATTGTCATCTTACCTTGACGGCCGGCACGTTGTGGTGTATCGAGTCTCTCGTCGTCACAGACACAAACTGCTAGATGGTCGTCTTACCTTGACGGCCGGCACGTTGTGGTGTACCGAGTCTCTCGTCGTCACAGACACAAACTGCTAGATGGTCGTCTTACCTTGGGGCCCGGGAGTTGTGGTGTATCGAGTCTCTCGTCGTCACAGACACAAACTGCTAGATGGTCGTCTTACCTTGACGGCCGGCACGTTGTGGTGTACCGAGTCTCTCGTCGTCACAGACACAAACTGCTAGATGGTCGTCTTACCTTGACGGCCGGCACGTTGTGGTGTACCGAGTCTCTCGTCGTCACAGACACAAACTGCTAGATGGTCGTCTTACCTTGACGGCCGGCACGTTGTGGTGTACCGAGTCTCTCGTCGTCACAGACACAAACTGCTAGATGGTCGTCTTACCTTGACGGCCGGCACGTTGTGGTGTATCGAGTCTCTCGTCGTCACAGACACAAACTGCTAGATGGTCGTCTTACCTTGACGGCCGGCACGTTGTGGTGTATCGAGTCTCTCGTCGTCACAGACACAAACTGCTCGACGACAGAACTCTCGGGGTCTGACATCTGCCACTGCACACTCAGTGACGACTTCCACACCTGAATAGCTAACAACATAAAAACAGTGATGACGATGAATTAATATAATGTGAATATTCCGAGAGAAATGTCAGTGTGTAGTTAGTTCCTCAATAAACACCAGCCGTAGAATGAAGCGTTTATTTCACCATAATGCTACTCCTCATGCTATACAATGTTATAATTATTTATCGCAACTTCAACTGCCTGAATCGTATCCGTCTGGACTATTTTGATGAAATATATATAATATTATAATAACATTAAAAGAAGACGACGACGAAAAAGTGTGATATGTTATCATGTGTTGCGACCCAATGAACAATGTCAACAATACATCTAAACTGTATACACATTAAGTGGGCATGCGATATGATACATATTTTAGGTAGTGATTAGTAAGTCAATTTGACGGACATAGAGTAACTTTGTCCATTATTCCACCAGTGAGACTTGTCGTACCTGTGAGTGAGACTGGTCGTACCTGTGAGTGAGACTGGTCGTACCTGTGATTGAGACTGGTTGTACCTGTGAGTGAGACTGGTCGTACCTGTGAGTGAGACTGGTCGTATCTGTGAGTGAGACTGGTCGTACCTGTGATTGCGACTGGTTGTACCTGTGAGTGAGACTGGTCGTACCTGTGTGTGAGACTGGTCGTACCTGTGAGTGAGACTGGTCGTACTTTGAGTGAGACTGGTCGTAGCTGTGAGTGAGACTGGTCGTACCTGTGAGTGAGACTGGTTGTACCTGTGAGTGAGACTGGTCGTACCTGTGAGTGAGACTGGTTGTACCTGTGAGTGAGACTGGTCGTACCTGTGAGTGAGACTGGTTGTACCTGTGAGTGAGACTGGTCGTACCTGTGAGTGAGACTGGTCGTATCTGTGAGTGAGACTGGTCGTACCTGTGATTGAGACTGGTTGTACCTGTGAGTGAGACTGGTCGTACCTGTGTGTGAGACTGGTCGTACCTGTGAGTGAGACTGGTCGTACTTTGAGTGAGACTGGTCGTAGCTGTGAGTGAGACTGGTCGTACTTGTGAGTTAGACTGGTCGTATCTATGAGTGAGACTGGTCCTACCTGTGAGTGAGACTGGTCGTACCTGTGAGTTAGACTGGTCGTATCTATGAGTGAGACTGGTCCTACCTGTGCGTGAGACTGGTCGTACCTGTGAGTGAGACTGGTCGTACCTGTGAGTTAGACTGGTCGTACCTGTGAGTGAGACTGGTCCTACCTGTGAGTGAGACTGGTCGTACCTGTGAGTTAGACTGGTCGTACCTGTGAGTGAGACTGGTCGTACCTGTGAGTGAGACTGGTCGTACCTGTGAGTGAGACTGGTCGTACCTGTGAGTGAGACTGGTCGTACCTGTGAATGAGACTGGTCGTACCCTTTTAGTGGGCTGGTCGTAACCCGTGAGTGAGACTGGTCGTACCTGTGAGTTAGAATGGTCGTACCTTTTGAGTGAGACTGGTCGTACCTGTGAGTGAGACTGGTCGTAAATTTTGAGTGAGACTGGTCGTACCTGTGAGTGAGACTGGTCGTACCTGTGAGTGAGACTGGTCGTACCTGTGAGTGAGGCTGGTTGTACCTGTGAGTGAGACTGGTCGTACTTTGAGTGAGACTGGTCGTAGCTGTGAGTGAGACTGGTCGTACCTGTGAGTGAGACTGGTCGTACCTGTGAATGAGACTGGTCGTACCTGTGAGTGAGACTGGTCGTACCTGTGAGTGAGACTGGTCGTACCTGTGAGTGAGACTGGTCGTACCTGTGAGTGAGACTGGTCGTACCTGTGAGTGAGACTGGTCGTACCTGTGAGTTCGCCTTCAACGTTCCGAGTCGACTGTCGAGAGCCATTTGCGATGACGTCACGGGAGGAGTCGTGTCAACAACGAAACCGTCAGATGTCGCCTCCGACGACAAACCTGCGCACATCCGAAAACGGAAATAACATGGAAATGTATATATATATATATATATATATATATATATATATATATATATATATATATATATATATTATTTTAAAAAGGAACAAAATTAAGGGGTTTTTCCCCAAGGAAAAAACATTCGGTTCTTCTATTAGGATTACATTTCATACGTCGTCGAAATTTTTAGACGGGCTTAACATACTAACTGCTTCCCAACTATTGGTCTGAAAAGAGAAGAGAGAGAGGAAGAGTGAGAGAGAGAGAGAGAGGGAGGGAAGAGGCAAAAATAAAACCTCACAAGGTGTTGATACACATTTATAGTAGACTCTACTCTAAAGTGACGTATGTCTATAACACAAAGGTTACCTGCTTTGTTGACCACCTTCAGTGTCACATACACAGTCTTGTCCACTGGCAGTGGGTCTGTCAGTGTCGTTGTCGCCCTGTCTGTCACGTGCAGTCTGGTGGGAGAGAGTATGTCACTGTGTCCAGGCGACGTCCCAGCCCGCCACTCCAGGTACAACAGGCCCGATTCAGAACTGAGGTTTGAAGGCAACTTCTCTCCACTGCGGGGCAACCAGCTAGACTTTCAGTCGTCGCACATAGTGCTCCATTGGATTAAACTATCTCTTGTCCAGAGGGTGTTGATTCTGTTGCGCGACAGCCTTGGCACCTAAAACATGAGCGCAAGCGAAGATATAGGACAAGTCCTATGGCAATGGGGTGAAAGCCACGATGGCAGGTTTGAGTAACTGGAAGCTGTTAGCAGAAGTTCTACACATAGGCGACTTGGGTATGATGGTCGTGTGTTGTAGAAGAACAACAACAATACAAGGCAGCAATCCAAGTGACCAGGCAGCCTTATCTAGGGATGCACTGCCTGCCCCAATCCGGGGACGCCCCTAGAAAAGATGGGGTAAACAAAGTTTGTTCAAACAAATGAAGAAGAAGCTATCATTAGCCACATGCAGAAAGACTACAAAGGCAAACAGCGCTTACACAATCATGAATGTATGGCACAAATCAACCATATTTTTGGTCAACCTGACCATAATTTAATAATGGTCAGGTCATTTTGATGACCTCTATCTCTGATGCTAAAATCTTCTAGAAATCATAAATATTTGATCTAACCTTGACTATCTAACCATGTCGATTTTCTATGGGGGTCCATATTCTATCTGACACCAGCATTGAGGAGGCATGGGGAAATCGGCTTCAAATGACTTCCGCTTTAGGTCTTAGCTTACTTCCGGCTGTTGTGTTAAGATCAGATAAACGTGTAACCACCTACCGTTTGCTCTCCATTTGAGGGGCAGCGTATTTCTGTGAGCCTGGCAATACTATGCTATATATCTTTAAGTACCTTGATGGGACAGACGTTGTGCCTGGGGTGTTGAGTGGTTGCACATTCCAAGAGGTTACTCGGCTGTGCGTAAGAAGATCAATAACATGTCTTGAACCATTATCATTACGAGATCGATTATTCAATTGTTGGTCCGATACAATTTCCAATTACATTTGTAACGTGAATACCCGAACTGGGTCGGTGGAGCCCCATATGTATTCGTTTCGTAATTGTACGTGTATTTGGTGTCCGGCTGAAACCACACGACGGGCTGAACTTGTGGACAGACGACAGCGACCAACGATAGGGACATAAACATATTATAGAGACAAAACTGCCATATCACAGCAACGCGCTTTTTTGGCTGATACATCTCTAGCAACAGTGGATTGCTTGGTTGTCGTGGTGTCAGTTTCAAACGAGAACCTCTGAACGAGTATACGATGCATCTAAATGTCAGAAGGTAGTCGGGCCTTGGCGAGTTCGTCACGGTTCACGGGTTCGTTTCGAGTCGGCTAGATTTCACAGCTGATACTGGCTGACTCAAGTCAGTGACGCCGACCAGGTAGTACACAGGTTATATTTTTAAACAGGGTGCGTTACACATCATGTGAGGGTGCAATCTGCCAGTGAAACAAAGGAGTTATATTTGATGGAAAGCATCCTGTGTGTAATGAAGCAGTAGTTAATTTGTGGTGTATTTTGATGGACCAAGTTCATTACTTCACTGACGACCGGGAGACAACAGTCCACACTCTTATGAACGTCAATACGCCTTCTTGGTTTGGGTTGTTCCACACTGTGCTCTGCTGGAAGGTTGAATCCATTTGTGTGTGTGTGTGTGTGTGTGTGTGTGTGTGTGTGTGTGGTGCGTGCGTGCGTGCGTGCGTGCGTGCGTGCGTGCGTGCGTGCGTGCGTGCGGTGCGTGTATATGCATGTATGTATGTATGCATGTATGTTTGTGTGTATGTGTGTATGTATGTATGTATGTATGTATGTATGTATGTATGTATGTATGTATGTATGTAAGTATGTATGTAGGTATGTATGTATGGATGATATATGCATGCGTGTGTGTATGTATGTATATGATATGTATATGTTATATGTATATGTATAGTGTATGTGATGTGTATGTGATGTGTATGTGTATGTGATGTGTATGTGTATGTGTATGTGTATGTGTATGTGTTGTGTATGTGTATGTGTATGTGTATGTGTATGTGTATGTGTATGTGTATGTGATGTGTATGTGTATGTGTATGTGTATGTGTATGTGTATGTGTGATGTGTATGTGTATGTGTATGTGTTATGTGTATGTGTATGTGTTTTGTGTATGTGTATGTGTATGTGATGTGTTATGTGTATGTGTATGTGTATGTGTATGTGTATTTTGTATTTTGTATGTGTATGTGTATGTGTATGTGTATGTATGTGTATGTGTATGTGTATGTGTAAGTGTATGTGTATGTGTATGTGTATGTGTATTTTATGTGTATGTGATGTGTATGTGTATGTGTATGTGTATGTGTATGTGTATGTGTATGTGTATGTGTATGTGTATGTGTATGTGTATGTGTATGTGTATGTGTATTGTATGTGTATGTGTATGTGTATGTGTATGTGTATGTGTATGTGTATGTGTATGTGTATTTTGTATGTGTATGTGTATGTGTATTGTATGTGTATGTGTATGTGTATGTGTATGTGTATGTGTATGTGTATGTGTATGTGTATGTGTATGTGTATGTGTATGTGTATGTGTATGTGTATGTGTATGTGTATGTGTATGTTGTGTATGTTTATGTGTATGTGTATGTGTATGTGTATGTGTATGTGTATGTGTATGTGTATGTGTATGTGTATGTGTATGTGTATGTGTATGTGTATGTGTATGTGTATGTGTATGTGTATGTATGTGATGTGTTGTGTATGTGTATGTGTATGTGTATGTGTATGTGTATGTGTATGTGTATGTGTATGTGTATGTGTATGTGTATGTGTATGTGTATGTGTATGTGTATGTGTATGTGTATGTGTATGTGAGTGTATGTGTATGTGTTTTGTGTTTTTGTCGTCCGCGCCCCTCGCGTCCGCGTCCGCGTCCGTGTCTGTGTTTGTATGCGTGTATGTATGTGTGTTTGTATGCGTGTATGTATGTGTGTATGTATTATGTATGTGTGTAAGTGTGTATACGTGTGTGCGTACGTGCGCGTTTGAGTGTGTTCGTGTATGCGCGTGTGTGTATGTATTTTTCCATGTGTATGCCGATTGTACATCAACTCGCTTGCTCGCCCAAGCGTCGACGCTGGTTGATTGTTCTGTTCGGCGACCATCACGTCTACGAGTTGTCCAACGACACCCACCCTGGACGTGATGAGTAATATGCACTACTAGTTAATGTCGGAAATTATTTTGACGGCCGATGCAACTTAACTTGAAAACAGTGTGTTATTAGTTCAGACGTTTACAGACAAGCACATAGTCTATTACGCTGCGGTATTTTTGGGTTGGCGTCACATGCGATCTGGCATGGATTATAGTATAATTATCCACTACTATGAATAATAGGTTGTTCTTTCTACAGGTTTGGAGTAGACTCGAATTCGATCTGGCGCATATCCTATTTCCTTGACTGCGACCGATTTGCTTGTATGACCATTGCTAACCTATTTGGCGCGAATTCAACTTGACAAAATCCTTTCCGTTTAATCTGCACTTTGTCAGCCCTTTTTCAAAATACAAAAGACATGAAAAAGCGACTTTTAAGTTGTATCAATATAGGCTAAGGAGCTCGGCCGACGTAGATAATGTGGCATTGTTTGCCACTGGCAAGTGACGTCCTGAAACCTTTCTTAGATGGCGAGTGTTTGATAACACCAAGCATGACAATTACGATTGTTCCTCTTTGTATTTCGTAGACGTTATTATGTTACTGATAGTACTGTTGTGTTGACAGATTGACAGTCGACAATATGGTGACAACAACGTGACTTTGTTGGAGGTAGAACGGTTGTAGACATTGTAGTAACAAATTCAACCCGAAACGTTATGCACATATAAAGCAACGCATATTTTATCATATTTGTGCATAAAATATATATATATATATATATATATATATATATATATATATATACAGTGTGCATATATATATATATATATATATATATATATATATATATATATATATATATATTAATTGGATAAAATATTGCGTCAATACAAAAGTCTTAGTCGACATCAGAGTCAATGAACAGTTACGGTTGTATACATACTTATTGATACGCCAGGGTTTGATACGCCAGGGTATCTGTTTAAATGACGGGGGAATTTGGCAATATTTTCAAGTGATCTAATATAAGAAGGAAAAATATTCAAAAGGTTCGGTTGGGTTGGGTTGGTTTGGCTTGGTTTGGTTTGGTTTGGTTTGGTTTGGTTTGGTTTGGTTTGGTTTGGTTTGGTTTGGTTTGGTTTGGTTTGGTTTGGTTTGGTTTGGTTTGGTTTGGTTTGGTTTGGTTTGGTTTGGTTTGGTTTGGATTGGATTGGGTTGGGTTGGGTTGGGTTTGGTTTGGTTTGGTTTGGTTTGGTTTGGTTTGGTTTGGTTGGGTTGGGTTGGGTTGGGCTGGGCTGGGTTGGGTTGGGTTGGGTTGGGGTTGGGGTTGGGTTGGGTTGGGTTCGGTTCGGTTCGGTTCTTCGTTTTCAGTTCAGTTCGTCGGTTCGGGTTCGTTCGGTTGGTTAGGTTGGGGTTTGGGGTTGGGGTTTGGGGTTTGGGTTGGGGTTTGGGTTGGTTGGGTTGGGTTGGGTTGGGTTGGGTTGGGTTGTTGGGGTTTGGGGTTTGGGGTTTGGGGTTTGGGGTTTGGGGTTTGGGGTTTGGGGGGGGTTGGGTTGATTTCGTTCGGTTCGGTTCGGTTCAGTTGGTTGGTTGGTTGGGTTGGGTTGGGTTTGGGTTCGGTTCGGTTCGGTTCGGGTTTGGTTCGGGTTTAGTTCGGGTTTGTTCGGGTTGGTTGGGTTCGTTGGTTCGGTTCGGTTCGGTTCGGTTCGATTGGTTGGTTTGGGTTGGGGTTTGGGTTGGGTTGGTTGGGTTGGGTTGGGTTGGGTTGGGGTTGGGTTGGGTTGGTTGGGTTGGGTTGGGTTGGGGTTTGGTTGGGTTGGGTTGGGTTGGGTTGGGTTGGTTGGGTTGGGTTGGGTTGGGTTGGTTGGTTGGGTTGGGTTGGTTGGTTCGGGTTGGTTCGGTTCGGTTCGTTGGGTTGGTTCGGGTTTGGGGTTTGGTTCGGTTCGGGTTCGGTTCGGTTCGGTTGGTTGGTTCGGTTGGTTGGGTTGGGTTGGGTTGGGTTGGGTTGGGTTGGGTTGGGTTGGGTTGGGTTTTGGGGTTTGGGGTTGGGTTGGGTTGGGTTGGGTTGGTTGGGTTCGGTTCGGTTCGGTTCGGTTCGGTTGGTTCGGTTCGGTTCGGTTGGGTTCGGTTCGGTTGGGTTGGGTTGGGTTGGGTTGGGTTGGGTTGGGTTGGGTTGGGTTGGTTCGGTTCGGTTCGGTTCGGTTCGGTTCGGTTCGGTTCGTTCGGTTCGGGTTCGGTTCGGTTCGGTTCGGGTTTGGTTCGTTCGGTTCGGTTCGGGTTTGTTCGGTTCGGTTCGGGTTTGGTTCGGTTCAGTTGGTTTGAGTTCAGTTCGGTTCGGTTCGGGTTTGGGTTCGGTTCGGTTCGGTTTGGTTCGGTTTTGGGTTCGGTTCGGTTGGGTTGGGTTGGGTTGGGTTGGGTTGGGTTGGGTTGGGTTGGGTTGGGTTGGGTTGGGTTGGGTTGGTTTGGGTTGGGTTGGGTTGGGTTGGGTTGGTTGGGTTGGGTTGGGTTGGGTTGGGTTGGGTTGGGTTGGGTTGGGTTGGGTTGGGTTGGGTTGGGTTGGGTTGGGTTGGGTTGGGTTGGGTTGGGTTGGGTTGGGTTGGGTTGGGTTCGGTTCGGTTCGGTTCGGTTCGGTTCGGTTCGGTTCGGTTCGGTTCGGTTCGGTTCGGTTCGGTTCGGTTGGGTTGGGTTCGGTTCGGTTCGGTTCGGTTCGGTTCGGTTCGGTTCGGTTCGGTTCGGTTCGGTTGGGTTCGGTTCGGTTCGGTTGGGTTGGGTTGGGTTGGGTTCGGTTGGGTTGGGTTGGGTTGGGTTGGGTTGGGTTGGGTTGGGTTGGGTTGGGTTGGGTTGGGTTGGGTTGGGTTGGGTTGGGTTCGGTTCGGTTGGGTTGGGTTGGGTTGGGTTGGGTTGGGTTCGGTTGGGTTCGGTTGGGTTCGGTTCGGTTCGGTTCGGTTCGGTTCGGTTCGGTTCGGTTCGGTTCGGTTCGGTTCGGTTCGGTTCGGTTCGGTTCGGTTCGGTTCGGTTCGGTTCGGTTCGGTTCGGTTCGGTTCGGTTCGGTTCGGTTCGGTTCGGTTCGGTTCGGTTCGGTTCGGTTCGGTTCGGTTCGGTTCGGTTCGGTTCATGATTACCACCTAGCATTAGAAATCTGCGAGTATTTGCTTCATGTGGCGTTAAAATACATGCAATACATACATGCCCATTTTCCTGCCACCATGATGTACACGCAAACTATGCAAACAGAAACATCATAAGACTATGCTACACAAGTGTAAATGTTGTAGCCATCTGTTATCACATTTTTAGAAAATCGACTATATCCTGAAATAATAACGTTCAACTTGTTAACACCATGATATTAATATTGTTTGAACATCATTTTAAATACAAATTTTACACAAAACAAAATAATTAACTGGTCATAAAAAAATAACTGGTAGTTAGAAGTTATATAAATGTATTCAAACACTGAATAAATACTTAATATTTTTTTTAATCAATTAGCATGTTACTATAAACTGACTAAAGATAACTGCCATGGCACGTAACAATGTAAGTTTAAAATAAATCCCCGGTAGACAATAAGTTGGCACTCAAAGCGTACTGAACTGCAAGGCCCAGGCAAGTCATACGACGACAGTTATTGTGAAGTTATCACGGCCCACATCGGTGAGTCTGACTAATGGGTCATGATTGTTCAAACAGTTTGAAAGCGGATGCGGCTTGTTCTCGTCTGTTGTGTTAAATTCCTTGACGAAGCATGCGTCGTTTTCGTAACCAGTTTATGTCTGCCAGACCTGAAGGTTATATTTCTTCCGCCTTGTGTGGTTAGAGGAGCTTCCTTCACCAATGTGTCTATGCAGAGTTCTGTAGCCACTGAACCAGTCTCAAGAACATACTCCACTGTCAGAACTGTCGCCCACTCCTCGGTCCTTGTATATATCGGACACACAGACAATATAGTTGGTGGATCTGTGATAACAGTTCTCAGTCCTTCAAGAGCCGCATGCATCAGCATCTTCTTTCCGCATCCTAACGTAACTCACGGTTATCTGTTAACATTAGATTACTTATACAGTGTATATGGGAAAACTGATATGTATAATATATGTAGGTATGTATGATGATACATAATAAGATTCTTGTTCACAATATAATATTCTAAATGTAAAATTGTAAAACACGAGTTTGAGACGTACGTCGTACCTTCGCAAGAATAGAAAAAGTGGTGCGTGAAGGGTAGTAGTAAATGACACATCAAATACATCTAACGTTCAAACACATTCAATGTATTTAATTACATTTTTACACATATACATGAACGTCTGTGTTTTGGGTAATTTGCAAATATAACTTTTCTAAGTACAACTGTGTCACATTCCCAGACGTTATTTCATGGAATATAACAACCAAACGAGTCATGATATTATAAACAAATAAGGCAAGAAACTATGCATTGTTGTGAGAACTGCAGGCGTGGTCGCTTGAAGTAATAGGATAGCAATTTGCGAGACGCGCGTATTGTATCAACTTGAAAGGAAGTCAAACAAAAGGAAATTACGCTCGAATGGGGAACAGTGTGTGAACTAAAGCGACTGGTGGTAGTTCACGAAATGTGTCAGTGACAGGGTCTAAGCGGACGGGCGGTGAGCGACAGTGAAAAGATAACGATAATAACACGTGTCGAGAAAAGCTTCCCGCGGACTACTACAATTTCGAGAATGTCTATTTCCAATTTAGGACAACCGAATAAAGGGAAATGATTTGTCTTTTGAATGGTTTTATTATATAAAATAAAAGTGACGAAGGCATATGACGCGGCGTCTGTTCGGCCGAGTACACCTGACATGGAGGCCTCACAACTTTAGCAGGACCGTGTTGAAGAGTTAGTTATCGGCCAAACATGCCACATTCTATTTAACCTGAGAAAAACAACATCCATTCAAAAGTGTCACTGACTATAATTGTTATACTGTGAGTGATCGTCAATGAGGCGAACCGGAGAAGCGAGTCTTGGATTATAACTGTCAAACAGTAAGATGATAGGTAAGATGACGCTTCTGTAAAAAAAAAACTCACACACACACGCACGCGCACGCACACAGACACACAATTGAATAGAAACGCAGGTGACGCCCGCGTTGACAGCATATACGTGTCCGTAGACGTCTGTTGCCGGAATAAGTTAAGTACGCATGCGTACACAAATTACTAACACATGTATCAACTCATTATAAACCATTGTCGTTCATATGGGGTGTCGCCTGTAGGCATACATCAAACACAAAATAATCCTTTAGCTGCGGAATGTCGTGGTCGATGTTCCCTTCTAGTGACCGAGGGTTTATATCATGATATTTCATCAAGGTCGCAGTGATTTGGTTGGACCGTTGGATTTCTTCGTTTTCTCCAATCCAATAAGCGTTGACTAAATGACACTCGTCCATCATCATTTAATTTCAAAGACCTGGTGTGTCGTTTGAAAATATGCTATTGGTTATAAATCGTTTTAAATTAATTTAACAAATTTTAATTTCTAACACCCATACAAATTATTGTTGTTCTATACAACGGCTACCATATATAATGTGGTGCTATATTATTGTTTTCCCACAGAAATGACTGTTAATGAAGTAAACTAGAAAGAAGACATTTCGTAGATAGGACTTAATCAAACCAAATGTAGCGCGTGTGTAATAGCAGCGTCCAGTGATGAAGTACATTCAAATGGAGAAATAATTGATTAAAAGCTAAGAATGGCAGCTAAAACAGGGCGTTTGCTTGAAATATACATACTTAACTCGAGATCAAGAGAACGTTGTAGGAATATATGCTTGTACAACATATATATATATATATATATATATATATATATATATATATATATATATATATATATATATATATATATATATGTGTGTGTGTGTGTGTATGTAGTGTGTATGTGTGTAGGTTAATAAGAAAATGTATATTTTAATTTCAAAATAAATAAACACAAAACAGAGAAAAAGAAGCCTGTCTAGTTGTTAATTTATTGCATTTGTAGACCGAATTGACGACAACTCGCTTGCTTGCCCCTACGTCGAACGCTGTTGACTTGACGTTCGCCGCCCATCACGTCTACGAGTTGTTCAACGACACCCACCCTGGACGTGGTGAGTAATAGGCACTACTCGTTATTTTCGGAAATTCTTTTGAATGCCGATGCAACTTGACTTAAAAAAGTGTGTTAATAGTTAACATGTTTACAGACAGGACATGCACATAGACATTTCAGGCACTCTATTAAGCTGCGGTATTGTGGGTTGGCGTCATATGCAATCTGGTATGGATTATATGTATAATTACCCACCACAACTACCGGGAATAAAGGGTTCTTCTCCCTACCCCAGGGCTGGAGTAGACGCAAATTCGGTCTGGCTCTTTCTATATGCACACAATTCAAATTAGCGATCACAACACTTTTTCAAAATGCCTGCGTGGAAAAGTCTTAGAAAGCACCAGAGAGATATGCAAGCAGTTTGAACAAGCTGCAAACCTGTTTGGGCTTACAATCAATACAACGAAAATTGTGACGCTCTAACAACATCCACCCGGACAAACGTCAATCGATCCACATTTTGAAAGCTATGGCATGTCTCTAAAATCAGTTAAGAACTTCACATACCTGGGCATCACAGTTGCATCTGACAACACCATTGATATGGAAATTAAAAACCGTATCCATGCTGACGCAGGAGCCTTTGGGGGACTCTGGAAGCGTGTATGATCTGATAACGGACTCCCAAAGGCTGTATTCTATGGAGAATTAGCCTAAGGGAAACGTCTTCGTGGTGGATAACGACTGCGATACAAAGATGTAGTCAAACGACACCTAAAGGCTACACACATCGTCATAGAAACATGGGAGGCTCTTGCACAAGATTGACAACAGTGGAGGCAGGCCATTCACAAAGGAAAGAGTCATATTGAAGAAAATATATCACAAAAATACCAACATGATCACAATCTCCGCCATGGCTTTCCTGATGGTTCTGCCCCTGTCGTCTTCTGTGTCAACTGCGGGAGAGGATTTTCAGCTTAGATTGGACTAATATCTCACCGACGAACGAAGCCCATGGACATTACCCTACACTGATGCCATCAGAGAGGGGGGAGGGAGGAAGAGAGGGAGAGAGGGAGAGAGAGAGAGAGAGAGAGAGAGAGAGAGAGAGAGAGAGAGAGAGAGAGAGAGAGAGAATAGTATGACATGAATACATAGACATAGTTATTTCGGAAAAATCAAAAGAAATAATTATTAGTTTTGCACAAGATGGTGCTTTCAGAAGCAGTATGCCGAATACAAAGATTGATGGGAGGGATATAGCACCAGTTTGCCATGCCAAACCTTTAGGTGTGACCATTTCGTAGGATCTGACATGGAATATATACGTGGAGATTATTGTGAAAAAGGCCGCTAAACGATCAAACTTGTTATATCAGTTATAACGTGCAGG
Source organism: Ridgeia piscesae (assembly GCA_025642075.2). Lineage (NCBI taxonomy): Eukaryota > Metazoa > Annelida > Polychaeta > Sabellida > Siboglinidae > Ridgeia > Ridgeia piscesae. Next base: position 22,086 of record JAODUO010001776.1, read on the forward strand.
GATTACACAGAAAGATCTGGTTACCGTATATGTCGGTGTTGTGAGACCGGTTTTAGAGTATGCATGCCTCGTATAGCACGCAAACTTTCCCCAAAATATATTTGACAATATCGAAATTATACGGTAAAGGGCATTCAAATGAATTTTCCTGGATTGGGTTACGCTGAGATATGCAGTTATGTTAACCTGGATACGTTAAAAGTAAGACGAGACAGCCTTTGTGAATGATTATTTTGATACGATTAAAGTCGGCACACATCGATTAAACCATCTGCTGCCTAAAAAAATTGCCTACCGCATATGATATAAACAATGAAATGTATACACGTTACCAGTAACCACAACAAATATATACCGTTAACTCCTTTATACCGCGGGGTTACACTAGTGACAGTAAACACGGCACGGCAGAATACAGTAGATTAATACGGTATCACACGTATTGATATTCTATGATGTTTTTATACGTTAAATGTATTTTATTGTATAACGTGAATCCAACTCAGTTGAGTTGCTAATAAAACTTGTGTTATTATTATTACATCGATAAGAGGTGATTATAATTGTTTACAAGTTATGCAACAGCTCACATGTTGTACTTATCGTCAGCGCTGACAATAACAAGGCGAGATCTATGATAATGTTTATGTCTGCAGCAAGTCTCAACAATTCGGATGGTAATAAGGAAGTGTTCCGGGTTTGTACTGTGTCAACGGGTGACGTCTGCATGCACCAGTGCTTTACTGGCGGATGTCAATCAACCCATACCTACAGCCGAATTGGGATGTTATTGGTTGGTGCGCGGACACGGAACCAACGATGCGCGTCTGTCGCGGGGTCGAAACGCCATTTCATTGGTCCGAAGATCTGAATTGTTACAAACACGCCCGGTGTCGTCGGAATTGTACCGTAGATGTTTACACAGTGTCAAAAATACCGTACATGGCGAGGTGCATTTAATGCAACTGCAACTAATGCAGCACTACAACTATGGCCATCGCTCGGTTGCTGTTTGGCCTGTGGCTAATAATCCTGGTTGGTCAAACAAGAGGAGGACTTTGGAGAAGGGGCTGTTTCCACATCAACTGTGTGTGGGGCGGCTGGTCGCCGTGGGGCGCCTGCACCCACCCGTGTGGCAACGCGGGCACACAGAGTCGTAGTCGGGGCATAGCGATGTCTTCCCATTGCGGCGGCTCTGGTTGTTCCGGCCCGTCCAGCCAGATCCGGGCGTGCAACAGATTATGCCACAACAGCGGTAGACAGCGTCCCGGATACTGCGACTGTCCGGACGAGTACTGGGACACGTGTTGTGATAAACGTAAGTATAAAACGACCACCCACAAACATGACTGTGACGTACACACACACACACACACACACACACACACACACACACACACACACACACACACACACACACACACACACACACACACACACACACACACACACACACACACACACACACACACACACACACACACACACACACACACACACACACACACACACACACACACACACACACACACACACACACACACACACACACACACACACACACACACACACACACACACACACACACACACACACACACACACACACACACACACACACCCACCCAACCCACACACACAAAAACAAAAACACACACACACACACACACACACACACACACAGTAGTAGTAGTATTAGACCAAGAGGGAGACCAAGAGAGAGAGAGATGGGTGAATTGCGTCCGAAGGGACATGCAGGAACTGCGGATCACCCCGGATGAGGCCCAGGACAGAACATTCTGGAAATCAAGAATTCGGGCCTCTGACCCCACCTAGTGGGAAAAGGCGAAGAAGAACAAGAAGAAGAAGATATAATAGTAGTAGTAATAGTAGTAGTAGTAGTAGTAATTGTAGCTGTAGTAGTAGTAGTAGTAGTAGTAGTAGTAGTAGTAGTAGTAGTAGTAGTAGTAATTGTAGCTGTAGTAGTAGTAGTAGTAGTAGTAGTAGTAGTAGTAGTAGTAATTGTAGCTGTAGTAGTAGTAGTAGTAGTAGTAGTAGTAGTAGTAGTAGTAGTAGTAGTAGTAGTAGTAGTAGTAGTAATTGTAGTAATGAGCTGTAGTAGTAGTAGTAGTAGTAGTAGTAGTAGTAGTAGTAGTAGTAGTAGTAGTAGTAGTAGTAGTAGTAGTAGTAGTAGTAGTAGTAGTAGTAATAGTAATAGTAGTAGAGTAGTAGTAGATGTAGCTGTAGTAGAGTAGTAGTAGTAGTAGTAGTAGTAGTAGTAGTAGTAGTAGTAGTAGTAATTGTAGCTGTAGTAGTAGTAGTAGTAGTAGTAGTAGTAGTAGTAGTAGTAGTAATTGTAGCTGAGAGAGAGTAGTAGTAGTAGTAGTAGTAGAGAGAGAGAGGAATAAGGGGGAGAGAGAGAGAGAAAGAGGAGAGAGAGAAAAAGCAGAGAGAGAGAGAAGAGAGCAGAGAGGTGGGTGATTGTTATAAAGAGAGAAAGAAGTAAAAAAAAATGCATAGAAGTAAGAGAGTAAAGAGCGGGAAAGGCAGGAAGCAGCAGCAGCAGCAGAGCAGAAGCAAGAAGAAGGATTTAGTAATAGTAGTAGTAGTAGTAGTAATTGTAGTGTAGTAGTAGTAGTAGTAGTAGTAGTAGTAGTAGTAGTAGTAGTAGTAGTAGTAGTAGTAGTAGTAGTAGTAGTAGTAGTAGTAGTAGTAGTAGTAGTAGTAGTAGTAGTAGTAGTAGTAGTAGTAGTAGTAGTAATTGTAGCTGTAGTAGTAGTAGTAGTAGTAGTAGTAGCAGCAGTAATAGTAATAGTAGTAGTAGTTGTTGTAGTTGTAGTTGTAGTTGTAGTTGTAGTTGTAGTTGTAGTTGTAGTTGTAGTTAGTAGTAGTAGTAGTAGTAGTAGTAGTAGTAGTAGTAGTAGTAGTAGTAGTAGTAGTAGTAGTAGTAGAACGGCACGTGTGCAAATGGTTTGTTGAAGTCATTTTTTATTACTTGCAGCCTGCAAGAGTATCGACAACTGTCGGAATCGTAGGTGCACCAGTGGCACGAACCAGTATTGTTATCGCTGCGAGCACGACTATGGCAGGATCAAGGCCTATCGACTTGTACACAAGGACGGATATAACAACAGAGTGTGTGAAAGTGAGTGTTCATAGCACCGATATAAGATTTACACGTTTTCACAAAACTTACATATAGCCACTTGGTGAAAGCATTAGCTTCTTCTTTGGAAGTTGGACCCTGACCCATTCATATATGATAATGTATTATTTATATTATCATACATTACACCAAGACGATTTGAAGGTATGAATCGTCAAGTATATCTCGGGTACAGACAAAACTCCTTATTAAAACCACTGATAAAGACCTACCAACATATTGGAGACATGTAGTGTTAAAGAACTATCCAGCAGGAAGTATACCGAAACACTCATTATCACAAAATAATATAGTAATTACTGCATCTACATCGGTAAATACTAGACTACATTGTAAAAGAGTGCGACGTTAAGACAGTTTCAATTGCATGCTGGTACGACGTCATGCTGCAGTTTTAGAAGTCAACCAACATTAATGTTGCTGAATCCTTTCTTTCAGAACTGTGTTCCTGGAGACATGACAGCACATTCTGTTACCCGGGAAACTGCCCGGATGTTCCGTCGAGTTGTCGATGTGCGTCTGGGTTCGGAGGGCCCGACTGCTTGACAAGTGAGTGAACGTTGTCTTATAGTTTCCAATTATGCCTTTGATTGATGCGATCTATGTTTTTCTATTTTTTTCAACCAGTCCGTCCGTCCGTCCGTCCGTCCGTCCGTCCGTCCGTCCGTCCGTCCGTCCGTCCGTCCGTCCGTCCGTCCGTCCGTCCGTCCGTCCGTCCGTCCGTCCGTCCGTCCGTCCGTCCGTCCGTCCGTCCGTCCGTCCGTCCGTCCGTCCGTCGTCTGTCTCGTCTGTCTGTCTGTCCGTCCGTCCGTCCGTCCGTCTGTCCGTCCGTCTGTCTGTCGTCTGTCCGTCCGTCTGTCTGTCCGTCCGTCCGTCCGTCCGTCCGTCCGTCCGTCTGTCTGTCCGTCCGTCCGTCGTTCGTCGTTCGTCCGTCCGTCGTCTGTCCGTCTGTCTGTCTGTCTGTCTGTCTGTCCGTCGTCCGTCTGTCCGTCCGTCCGTCCGTCCGTCTCGTCCGTCCGTCCGTCCGTCCGTCCGCCGCCCCCTGCCCGCCCGCCCGCCCGCCGCCCGCCCGCCCGCCGCCCGCCCGCCTGTACGTACGTACGTACGTACGTACGTACGTATGTACGTATGTATGTATGTATGTATGTATGTATGTATGTATGTATGTATGTATGTATGTATCTGTATGTGTGTATGTCTGCCTGCCTGGCTGGCTGGCTGGCTGGCTGGCTGGCTGGCTGGCTGGCTGGCTGGCTGGCTGGCTGGCTGGCTGGCTGGCTGGCTGGCTGGCTGGCTGGCTGGCTGGCTGGCTGGCTGGCTGGCTGGCTGGCTGGCTGGCTGGCTGGCTGGCTGGCTGGCTGGCTGGCTGGCTGGCTGGCTGGCTGGCTGGCTGGCTGGCTGGCTGGCTGGCTGGCTGGCTGGCTGGCTTTCTGGCTGGCTGGCTGGCTGGCTGGCTGGCTGGCTGGCTGGCTGGCTGGCTGGCTGCTTGGCTGGCTTTCTGACAATATATGTTCTATAGCATATCCTAGTGATGTTCACTTTTTACATCCAAAAGTGAACATCAAAGAACAACCTTTTAAGGACATAACATCATAAACTTGAATACGATAACCGTGGCATTAGGCTGTGGAATTTCCATAAGCATTGTTGTAAGTACACTTACATTAGACATTTGATTTGCTTCAGTCAGCACAAAACCAAGCATCAACTACTGCCTGATCACAGCGGAAGTTGACGTTGGATCTAGCGTAGAGAAAGTGGAGATCAGCTGTGCCGACGAATCCAACCCGGTCGTCTACAGCAACGTCGTCGCCACCACGGTGAAGGTAGGGCCACGGCGCTAGGACGTGGGTTGCTATTGAATTTATGACAGTGTTTGGGCACGTGATCATGCCAAAACGATCATGTTTGTATTTGACCGAATAGCTGTTATTCACTAACGGAAAGAAACGTTCCTTGATAATCCACCTGCATAAATTTAGCAAGATTTAACCAGATTTCCACTTAGATAATTCACTCTAGATGATAGGTGGGCAATGAATTCATTTGGCTTATCGAGTGTCCAACCTATCTATCTAATTGTATTCCGCACTTCTGAGGTGTATGTCGATTTTATAAATGAACCTTAGTTTTGATGAGTGCGCGATAACTTATATTATAAAACTCCCAACTGTAGGTAACGTTTTGTAATTTCTGCTTTGACTACCCGGTGCAACGTGATACAATGTCAATAAAGGAACGGTCGATCAA
>JAODUO010001776.1:32500-42500 GCA_025642075.2 Ridgeia piscesae
ACAGCATGGAATGACTATGTGTTATTAAAATGAATGCCAGACGCATCCGAGCTCAGTTAACTTGGTTGAAAACTGCGATCCGATGGGGGAGGAGAAGAAAACATTGTGTTGGAAAACAAAACATGAGTTATCCAGTAAAAACCGTCTTGCTGTCATTTAACCAACACGTTTCTATCAGAAATACAACACTTCCATGTCAACACAAAGATACGGTGTAATATTTGCACAGCAAAGTGGAACAGCATGTACTGTTTTAGTGGTCGGGCAATTCCATTTAAACTAGTTAATTGATACAAACCCATGAGAGGGTGTAATTGGTTTACTTGCATACTATATATATATATATATATATATATATATATATATATATATATATATTACGTAGTATAGCCGAACCCTAGTATGTTCGCACGTTGGTTTTGTAAAATTACCAGGATCGGTTTCATGAAGCATAATTAAAGTCCCTTAATCACTCAGCGGCTCGTTGTTGCAAGAACTGCTATAATTTGGATATTTAAAAAAAAACATTCTTCATTCACTAAGACAATCACCTTTGCAATAAGAACATCCCCATCGGCTTCGTGAAACCAACCCGCGATCTGTTACCAGGAGTGTACGCCGTAGTGCTAACGGCAGAAGACAACGCCGGCAACCATCAGACCGCCAGACGCTTTCTCATATTCGACAACGTAAACGTCGTCAGCATCAACACTGCTGAAGACAAAGTTCTCGTTGTTAACTCAGCCGCCGAGAACACGTCATACACCTGGCTGACTTCACTGCAGAGCTCAAGCAACGCAGGAGAGAAGGCAAATAATTTGGTTGGGCGGATATTAGCATATATGTAATATACTCACCAAGCTATACAGGTTCAAAACGTTTTAACAATTTCGTATTTTTTCGCATGAGTACATTTTCTACCTGGCTGCGTTTGCAATAATTGCTACCTGAAATAATATTTTCCCAAACTTTCTATATACAGTTGGATGAGCTCTGCCAAACATAGATATAATTTTAGCGGTTTTTGCTCAGTATAAATATTTAATAATCATGTTTTTAACAGGTTGGAATTAGTTGGCGAGGTCGTTTCGCTAACGTGTTCCATGACAGGCAAAAGTTTCTAAACGAGAGAGCGGCCAACTCTCCACCAATAGACACCGGCTACGAGGAGTTGACCGGACAACCACCGGACACCGTCTCTAGAGAGGTGGGTCACTCATCATCTAGTCATTTGTTGACATCGACATATATTCTGATATAATACTCTAATTCCATCACTCTCACGCATGAACTCCCCATGTTTGGGCGCTACTATACGAACAGTATTGTACTTTAAGTATAATGTAAAGTTGTCTGAAATACATTGCTGATATTGATTATATAGAACGAAGTATATGTTATCAAAACAAAACAAATGTTGGGATTCAAAACTCAGCTTTGACGGGAACTTCTAGGCTTTCATTTCACTGTTAGAATAAACGGAATCGCAGTTTGTTTTGTCAAAACAACAACTTTTACGTCATTCTTCTCGCAGACCATCCCCAACGTGAACGGCATTGTGAAGTACGAAGTATCACATTCAGTGGACCATGACGGCGGATGTTCTCTCAACAGCCCTGACAGCTGGAGCAATGTCGATGACTTCCAGGTGAGTTACTCTTCACTGTCCTCTCGATCAGGACAGCATATCGAATAGCCTCGTCACAACAGTTCCAAGTATAGTTCATTGGTATATTTATGTTATAGCATTGCTTGTGCAATTGCACTGTGTACAATCATTTGTGTAACATTTTAATGTAAAACATAACACACACACACGCACGCACGCACGCACGCACGCACGCACGCACGCACGCACGCACGCACGCACCACTCACACACACACACACACACACACACACACACACACACACTCACACCACACACACACACACACACACACACACACACACACACACACACACACACACACACACACACACACACACACAAACACTCACACAATATGAATCAAAAGTCTCCAAAGGCACATTGTTCAACATCAAGCTTTTTTCTTGATTCAGAGTGAACAGATCCTGTTGGACATCCCGAGGGCGGACGGTGACTCGGTGCGTGTGTGGGTGAGGGCGACGGACGTGATGGGCAACACGAAGACCGACTCTGTGTTGGTGCACGTCGACTCGTCTCCTCCTGTCATCCAGGACGTCAGAGTTAGCGGAACGAATACTGCGGATACTCTCCATATAACGTGAGCCATCAATTGGAATTAATTGGTAGATAATTCATCATTATATGTTTGTCCTTACACGATATGTTATGTTTTGCTGTACTGATTTTTCGCGTTGTTCGACATCGGTACAAGAGACATACACCCACATTGTAAGATATATTTTTCCCAAAGGATTCCAGTAGAAATGTGATTTCGCAGTAAGTTGTTTTTAATTTATGCATTTAATGTTCTAACGTGTTTCATTATCATCCATACAGTGGTAATATCAAGATAGCATTGTAATGCTATGATATTATTATTATTATTATTGCAAGTCTGCTTATTTGATTACATAAATAACTGTATATTGTCAGGTATGAAGTCGACGCCTACGACTATCAATCTGGCTTGAAGGAAATTCACTGGGAAATTCGCAATTCACATAACCACAATATTGTCTACGACGCTGGAAAAATGACTGCACGTTTAAAAAAGGTAGACCCGTCTTATATTTTATGATATGATATGATATGATATGATATGATATGATATGATATGATATGATATGATATGATATGATATGATATGATATGATATGATATGATATGATATGATATGATATGATATGATATGATATGATATGATATGATATGATATGATATGATATGATATGATATGATATGATATGATATGATATGATATGATATGATATGATATGATATGATATGATATGATATGAAAGTTTATTCAGAACATTGTACTCAGAACATTATCAACAACAATAAAATACAATACAAACATGCACATTTCACTAAAATCTATAACGGTTGAAAGGGGTAAATTTGAAATGAATTACTTTTGTGTCAATTTACCCCTGACACATAACTAAATAATGGTAACAAATTCATATTCAAAGAATAACATAAGTAAACAACTTTACACATAATATACTTAAGAGAGATGGTCCACAACCAGATATTTCTTAAATAAAAACTTCTTGCATTTACGTTCAAATGTTACAGTACCATGTTTAGGACAGGACATTTTGTCCCAGCTTTTACAAGAATTATTTAGGGATGTTATTCCGAGACAGTGTTCAATGCCGATCATTTGATTCTGCCTGTCTCTCTTTGTTAACCATCTTCAAGACATTTGTTGCGGCGGGTTGTGTTGCGATTATTGGTTTACTACTTGTTTAGAATATATCTAATAGTCATTGTGATTGTATTTAAATAAAAGCTTTTTTCGATTAATTTTATATTCACAGTACTTTTATTATAATATTTAATATTGATCCTTGATGCATAGATTGTACGTTTATTATTGTAAAATATTGTATTATGTTACTGTTATATATATATATATATATATATATATATATATATATATATATATATATATATATATGTGTGTGTGTGTGTGTGTGTGTGTGTGTGTGTGTGTGTGTGTATGTGTGTGTGTGTGTGTGTGTGTGTGTGTGTGTGTGTGTGTGTGTGTGTGTGTGTGTGTTGTGTGTATGTGTGTATGTATGTGTGTGTGTGTGTGTGTGTGTGTGTGTGTGTGTATGTATGTGTGTGTGTTGTTGTGTGTGTGTGTGTGTGTGTGTGTGTGTGTGTGATGTATGTATGTGTGTGTGTGATGTGTGTGTGTGTGTGTGTGTCTGTATGTGTGTATGTGTGGACTGTGTACACTGTATAAAGAACCTACTAGATGTACACATGTTTCCAGCAAACACCTTCCGGTTACTTCGCTCCCCGATGCTCCTGCATTCCAAAGAATAACCAGTGGAATTTCGGAATCATGTCACACGTGTACAAGCTTACCCAGTTACATCACCAGAACACAGTCAATTACGATCTGGTCGTCACAGTAGTCAACAACGCGATGCTGACAGCGACAGCGGTTCGTGCGTACAACGTAAGTGCTGACACAGAACGACATGACAACCACGTTAATTGTCAACAGTTATGTCGACATATGTTTAGTCAAACAAATAACATTACTAAATTTCCGTGCGGTTTGGGAAAACTGATCAAGTTTAAAACGGTGGCTGTTACAAATGATAATATAATACTCGCCTGTCAATGTAGTAGCTGCCTGCTAATGTAATAACTGCCTGATGATGTAACAACATCACTTCATAATGTAATAACTTTCGCCTGATAATGTAATAACCTAAATATTTCACGTGGGACTGAGATTTGGAATCAGCTTATCGGATTTTATCTAAAAAGATTACCTTTATCCCATTAGCAAAAATTGCAGTATTGTGAAATAGACGAAGTAGCAAAATATGGACTAAGTGCAAGAAATCAACCTGACATCCACGAAAACGACTAAGTCCTACGTGAAATGTGTAGGTTAATACATTATCAGGCGAAAGTTATCACATTGTCAGGCAAGAGCAGTATATTACATTATCAGGCAAAAAGTATTACATTATCAGGCAGCAAGTGTATTACTTTATCAGATGATTATTACATTACCAGGCAGTTATTACATTATCAGACGTTTTTATTACATTATCAGGCAGGTATTACATTAACATTATTACATTACCAGTTGTAACAGGTGGCTGCATCAACACAGTATATTGCTCATTGCATGCTTCTATCATATATGGCGAACATAATTACGTTGTAGGAATTAATGTATGTTGATTGATGGTTAACCTAGTGACGATTTAATTAGAACAACACGCATTGTCATTTAGGAACGCTTTGTTTGGGACGTTTCGTGCATTGTAATCCAAATAATGATGTCTTTGTGGTATTAAGCTTAATGTATTATCTGCTGTCTCCTGTTCATTTAGTACACCGCCGCACACACGGCTGAGGTACAGGGAGACACCAAGGCGAGTCTTCCAATGGCAGCAATTGCGGGCGGCTCGGCAGCCAGTGCCGCTCTCATAGCCAGTGTCACTGTCGGGGTGATATGTTGTCTGATCATGAAATCAAGGACAAGGTAAGTTATGCCATCAACAAATTCTTACTATAGTAGCTGTTCATTGTTCTTGTCAATAGGCATCGTATGGATAATCACCCGTAGTATTTATAAATAGTGTATTCCGCAAAAGCATGGTTGAATGCTTCCCAAATAACTCGGATGGTGTATCGACACCATTATCTTAATTTAAGAATAGTACATCTAAGCGATGTCCTCGCATTTAGCCGGAGTTAACGTAATTTTATAAATAGCCTGTCATAGTGTCTCCATACCACATCGTGCTGCTATAACTATCAGAAGATCATCGTTACTGTGGCGATGATTCAACTGTGACTGACAGATGTTTTTTTTATTTAAGAAACAAAATCAAATTTGATATGTTGTTCACACAGAAAACCTTAAGACATACTTAATTTTAAACCGCTTTATGAAAATACCCACGAAACGTAGATTTTGAGCAGAAATTTATGACTGGGTGTGAAACAGTTCTTGAGATATTAAAAACTGATTGTCGTGGCTATTTTTTAAATGGCCGCCAAGATTAGATGCGCCGCTATCTAAATAGTTTTGTACGTGTGAGTTCCAACAACGTGTCAAGTTCCGTGGTTTATCAAAAGACTGCTGCACAATTCGTCGAAAATATACAGTTTTCTGTTGTACTTTGTTTATGAAAACTGTCTTTTCTACAACTGTTAAGTAATTGTCTTACACCTGAAGTATAGTTAAACTAGTCATTGTGACGGTTATGTTTTGCGTGAACGCAGCTAAAGTTGCCATAATTGCGTTCTGAATGGCAGTAAGCATCAGCTGAAGGGTGTAATTAGGTGTCTAAACGAAGGTTTTTCAAACGTCATATTGTACTGTTTTTTTATCATGCTAGTTTGTAAGCTAGAAGAGGGAAATCTAAGCCTAAAAATAACCAGACCTGCTTTAATATTCTCGCACCTTGTAACTCTAATTCATCACCGATCACTATGGATCTGTTTTTTACGCCTTAATAGTTGTCGTGTAACAATGATTACATTATAATCCACAATCACACATACACCCATGCACGCACGCACGCACGCACGCACGCACGCACGCACGCTCACACATCGCTGCCCTAAGCGCCAGACTGTATATATATATATATATATATATATATATATATATATATATATATATATATATACATACATACATACATACATACATACATACATACATACATACATACATACATACATACATACATACATACATACATACATACATACATACATACATACATACATACATACATACATACATACATACATACATACATACATACATACATACATACATACATACATACATACATACATACATACATACATACATACATACACGCGTTTATATTACATTCATTCTTAAAAGCGTTACATGCATATGTACCTAGTTGCGATCATTTGAAATATCATTATCATTCCTTGAAATGAACGTAACGTGTTGTGGAATTGTTCCACAGGGAGACTCACAGTGAAACCAACACGAAAGGCACCAACGGTGAAGTGAACAAAGAAAGCGACTCTGAAACACCGCAATACACAAGTCTACAGGTCAATAATCCGGTGTACAACAACAAAACAGTCGATGACGAGGATGCCATTTACGAAAACCCGTAGTGATACGAGGTTGACCAATATCCATATCGTAAAGCTGGTTTAGGATGCCTGCGACTTATCGCGAGTTCAACAAGTTTCGACATTGTAATTCTTCTATTAAGTGGGATATTTTCGAACAGTAATACGTGGAGTTTTCAGAAGGAGGTCTCAGTCAGTGAATGCACGACATGGACATATTCCATTTGCCTGCTTGGATCATTTACATTCACTGGCCTACACACCAGACAGAAGGGACCACCAACGGCTTGCAATTTCTCTTCAGAAAAATACAGGCAACGTAAGGTGAATGGAATTTCCCATTTTTAGATACGGCGATCGGCACCAAAATTGGAAGTTTGGTTTCTCTGATCGACATTTCGACACTCCGACAACCGCGCCACATAACATCAGACAATCTACGCATTATCCGCCCTTCTCCTGTCGCCGTGTTCCCTCAAGGGGTTCGCCTGGAGTTTACAAGTCATTGGCATTTGTTCATAAATAAGCTAAGTAGACAAAAGAAAACAGCATTTAGTAGTAGTAATAATAATAATGAGCAAGTACGATAATACAACGTAACTAATAACAAATCACTTTCACTCACAATACTCTGCGCGCGAAACATATGACGTTGTTATTTAGCGTGCTTACCATTGGTACAATCATACGTATTCAATTAACAAGATTTGTTACACTTGTTTACAGAACAAGTGTCTCTTTGGGCTCTGCCCGTCTTAGGCCTACTTTGCAAAGATACATGTACACACACGTGCGCCCCGGACATAGTTGTTTATTTCATTCTAACACCACGTACATTTGCTTTGAACTACGTCGATAAACAGCAAATTAGTATATGTTTTTTAAATACAATATTTAGTATTGTATGAAAATAGAAACGGCAATTAGTTTAAATTAATGTATTCTACACATAATGTTTACGTAGGTAGCTTCAGCTCGTATCGCAATGACTAACTGTATCACTGCTTGCAACTGAATATTTTGATCAAGGTATGCCGTGGCATAGATATTTGTGTTTATAAACTACAACAGGAATTATACGTAATAAGCTTATTTCCTTGCTTATTGTTGATTGCCTGTTTTGAGTGTTACATGTTATATTCTATATGTGTATCCTATATTATTCTGTGACAATCACTCAATAACACAAAGCAAAGTAAAGTTATAAAAACAAAACCACACCATTTATTCCGTTTCTTCACGATATAAAGACATAGCCGTGGCAACAACATCTTCGTAATATGAACAATGTGGACTTAAAAAAACATTCGTTTGTGTGACTTTTAGGTAAACTACAATAACTTACTGGGTAATAAACTTACAATGCCGATGACCTGGCACCGCTACATGTGACCTACATCTTGGCCTGCAGCAGACATCAGATATCTTGCATAAGACTGCTACCATATACCAGCAAAATATCTACGAAAGTTCCGCCATCCTTGTAATTTTGCTGACCAATAGGAACAACTGCGTGTTCTTTAAATAAATGTAACGTTGGCATCCAAATAAATACAATACTACTGTTCTAATATAACTTCAACAATACTTTTAATAGTGGCGTTAGTAGGACAAAACGTTCAATGGAGTGAAAGACAGCTACAGTGGTCAGTAAATTTGGTTGTTATGTCGTCATACACTTTAAACGAGTAGAGATTGAATTATATATATATATATATATATATATATATATATATATATATATATATATATATATACGTATATAAATCCATTTGTCAGTCACATGTGTTCAATAATGACCCTAATCATGTTTTATCCTATGAATGATTTAGTTGATTTGATAGCTACTGGTAGGATCTTAAAAAATACTTTAGAACGACTTGTCTTAGAATTATGTGTAATCCTTCTTTTTAGGCGTATTTGGTTATGTAGAATTCATTTCTGATGTTTTTGTGTTAAGTTTGAGGTAAAGATCAGATGCTGAAGGTCAGGTAAAGGTCAACGTTGACCTCTCGACAGTCAAGCTGAATTTGTTTTAGGACCTGATGAGTCCAAATCAACCAAAATATTCATAGGATAGAACAATTTTAGGTTCACCATTCAACACACGTGACTGTCAAATGGACAAATTGTTTATTGTATCACCATGCGATAAACTTTGTGTACATTGAGAGGTCTGTCATTCTCAATGGATTTCTCTGAAATGTTAACACATTTGTTTTCTCACCCAACCTCATCTTTTTTTTCATATGCGTTGTTGATTTCAGTTTTGTTACACATTATATATATATATATATATATATATATATATATATATATATATATATATATATATATATATATATATATAATTAATTAAGCACTTATAAACAAAATAAGCAGTGATACGAAATAATCGGACTCTAAGGTCCCATCACATCGTATGGTGATCTCGATTGAACCTTACGTCGGTAGAGGGAGTGCTAGGCCCCTGTAGGTAAGCCACTAACTACTCGCTGTTTGAGTATGGTCAATGAGTGGTCACCGACCATTTGCTTTCGCGCGGGGCGTTCAGTTCCGAGCAAACTACACGAACTATCGCGGCATTCAACCGGGGCCGACCCCCGAATGCAGTGAATAATACGTGTAGTTTGCTCGGAATTTAACGCCCCGGGCTCAGGCATATTTTTGGGAGAAACATAAGAGAAGGAAGGAATACTGAGGCGAGAGAGGAATTATGGGAAGAACGAACTATGAAAGGGATGAAAATAGGAAATCAAGGAGGGGGAGGACAGAAAGATGGTATTAATAAAGGACGTCATGACAACGTCATTCTGCCTAGCATAGTATCGTCGTGATTTTAGCAGTATTATATACTGCAAACAGTGTGTCTTTGTTACCTTTATGCAGTGTGCGACCAACCGTGACGCGGTATTTCCATCGACGTAGCAGTGACATTTGTTGCTGCAGTGATACAAATCTGTGAAGTAGTGCACCTGTTGGGTCCTTGTTGGATTGGAATTATCATTATAAATACGTGAGTGCATGCATACACGAGTAGGCTGATGAAATAAATTTGTCGCTGTTGATATCTAAAAGGAGTGTAATTTCATGAGTTTGGGTAATCACGTGTTTTTCTGCCGTGACAGTTTTCAAGCAGACTTTTAGGCGGAAGTTTGAGTAAATGTTCATGTTCTTTTTTTAAGTTTTGCTTCTGTTTTCTATCAATTGATGGCGTCAGAGTGAGATTTGTTGGTTC
>JAODUO010001776.1:47500-77500 GCA_025642075.2 Ridgeia piscesae
ATAAAATAAAAAGGAGAAAATAAAAAGGAGATGAATCATTTACAACGAAATATTGTCATTTTTGTTTACTTTGTGTGTGACATGTTTCAGTACTAGATTAATTTTGAATCGTTTTTATAATATATTATTATGGTATTTCGGCCTGAGAACCTATAATATATCCACCTTATTTTGTGGTAATGCCGCCCTTGCGGTAACATTGGCAGAGGTTTAATTCCCCAGGCGGATGTGAGAGGCTAAAAGTGCTGCCACCTTACGGAGCCTGGGTTTTTAAATCAGTTAACAATTGGTGTTGTAGCAAGTCGAAATAAATATTTAATTCAGACCAACTATGTTTTAGTCGTGTGTATGCTGTGGCATATTTTCATAACTATTTAAGTGTAATATGTGTTACTTGTGTAATTCCATTCACACGAAGAACATTTTATTAGGCTGCTAACGTCGTCAAAGGAAATTTACCTTACATACAGTTTCAATAGTTTAAATTACTTATCAACGGATCCATCAGTTTGAATCATTTAGTATATTAGCAATGATGTAATAAAAATCAATAAGTCTTACACTATTTTGTAATTGTCATTGTTACTTTTGTGATGGCACAAGGATGGTTTTGGTCCTCGGAATATAACAAAACGTACTCGCACAAACAAGACCTTATTCCCGTTGATCATCCGAATTCTCTTTGAGCATTGTTCAACATTAACAGCCGATCGCCTTCTTCGTACAACACCAATAGGAATAACACAAACAGTGTAAACTTATTTTTTGCCGTCTGACATATCTACAACGTCCGTCAATACGCACTACTGCTCGTCATTATGTAAGTCATATTTGGACAGATCCTTCAAACGCCAACATTACTCGTCATTGTGGCAAATCATGTTCGTATATGTAGGTGGAATTTAATGAGTAACAAGTACACATAATGAAGATAAGCACACGCACACGCACACGCACACGCACACGCACACGCACACGCACACGCACACGCACACGCACACGCACACGCACACGCACACGCACACGCACACGCACACGCACACGCACACGCACCCGCACACGCCCCGCACACGCACACGCACACGCACACGCACACGCACACGCACACGCACACGCACACGCACACGCACACGCACACGCACACGCACACGCACACGCACACGCACACGCACACGAAACACGCACACGCACACGCACACGCACACGCACACGCACACGCACACGCACACGCACCCCACACGCACACGCACACGCACACGCACACGCACACGCACACGCACACGCACACGCACACGCACACGCACACGCACACGCACACGCACACGCACACGCACACGCACACGCACACGCACACGCACACGACACGCCCCGCACACGCACACGCACACGCACACGCACACGCACACGCACCCCGCACACGCACACGCACACGCACACGCACACGCCCCGCACACCACACGCACACGCACACGAACGCACACGCACACGCACACGCACACGCAACGCACACGCACACGCACACGCACACGCACACGCCCCGCACACGCACACGCACACGCACGCACACGCACACGCACACGCACACGCACACGCACGCACACGCACACGCACACGCACACGCAAAACGCACGGCGCACAGCACAGCCCCGGACACGCCACGCACCGCACAGGGCACAGGCACCGCCAGACCGGCACAGACAGCACCGCACCGCGTGCCAGAACGACAGCACGACAGGCAGCACGCCACGAACACGCCCGCCAACCGACGCGACAGCCAGTGCCAGCAACGCACAAGCCGCCCGGACCGCACACGCACGGACCGCACAGCCCCGAACCCCCGCCGGCGACCTTGCACGCAACGCACCTGCACACGACCCGCACACGCCCGACAGCCACGACACGCCACCACCCCGCCACGACCACAGCCACGCAGCACCAACCAACCAGGACCGCCAGGCACGCAACGAACGGACCTGCACCGCCAGCCGCCCGCAACCACGACAGCAAGACCGCAACGCCGACAGACAGACACGACCGCACCACGCCAGCCCGCCAGCACCGACACGCACCGCACACGCAACGCCACACGCACCGCAACGCACCGCACGCCCCGCCCCACGCACACGCCCCGCCACGCCCCGCACACGCACACGAAACGCACGCACACGAAACCGCACACCCACGCACCGCACACGCCCCGCACACGAAACGCACACGCACACGCACACGCACACGCACACGCACGCACACGCACACGCACACGCACACGCACACGCACACGCACACGCACGCACACGCACACGCACACGCACACGCACGCACACGCACACCACACGCACGCACACGACACGCACGCCACGCACACGCACACGCACGCAGCACCGCACACCCCGCGCAGGGCACGCGCACGCGCACGCACCGCACACGCACGCACACGCACACGCACACGCATCACACAAACACACACCACACACGCACACACGCACACGCACACACGCCACGCACACGCACGCACACGCACACGCACACGCACACGCACACGCACACGCACACGCACACGCACACGCACACGCACGCACACGCACACGCACACGCACACGCACACGCACACGCTCACGCACACGCACACGCACACGCACACGCACACGCACACGCACACCACACACACACACACACACACACACACACACACACACACACACACACTATTTGGTGTACTTATATGAATTGTTTTATAAGAAACAAAACGGTTGTAATAATTATAGAGCTGTTGGTCATTTGTCTCTATACGGTACGCAGTACGTAGTGTACATTTCATGCAGGACGCTACACGGTTATTTATTGAGTCATGTACAAGAAACATAGGTTATGTAAAGGTGGCGCCCCCACTGTGGCTGAGTGGGACAACTCCTTGATTTACTTGTACAATCCGCTCTTCTGGACGAGCTCTTTTCGAACGAAAGATAAGGTCATGATGTATTTAATGTCGTCTTTCTTTCATTTTTTTGAAGTTTACATGGTTATGGAAGATAATAAGACCCTTTTAATTTCGTCCATTGGCGATGTAACATATCGTATTGAATTCTGATTTGTCAAAACAGTCTTCAAAACAGTATAAAATATCGGTTCAACGGTCGACCTACACCGGTATGATATACAGCTCTAGTAATAACGTAACATATAATATGCATTTTTATTTGACTGCTGAATAGTTGTAAATAATTTGTTGTTTGATTTTAGATAACGTAATCTGCGTTGATTCAGTATCGTGATGTATCTAATATGACATGGTGCTATTTGTCAAGAGGTATGGTTAACTGTTTCCTCGGCCGGCAAAAGTGAATTGTTTACACTACACGACCGCAACGACAGATCGTGACGACAAACAGCAAATTAGAAATGGTCCTTACTGAATTACTGAGATCCGTTTGTTACAACTGATAATATTATAATCGCATGTTAATGTAATGATAATGAAATATAAACGCCTGATAATGTAATACACTTGCTGCTTGATAATGTAATAACCTGTTCTTGCATAATAATGTAATCATTTTCATCTGATGTAATGTAGTAACGTAAATATTTCATATCAGACTTAGTCGTTTTTGTGGATTCTATGTTGATTTCTTGTATTTAATCTATTTGTCTATTTCTTCTATTTCGCAATAAAGCCAAAATGCTGATTCCAAATCTAAAGTCAGATTTGTCCCAGGAGGTCAGGATTTCAAGTTATACATTATAGCACCATGACATATATATTCTCGCAATAGTCATGAATGGCTGGTTAATCGTAATGTCACGCCAGTGGAGCGCTACAAACATTCAAGACCGTTGCTGTGCAGAAGATCGTCGGTACAGGCAAAGTGAAGCACGACGGACTGTACAAAACTCTGTCTGGAAGTTATATTCTAGCTCACAAATCATGTTACTGTAGCTACACTTCGAGGAAGTAGAAAAAATGAACAGGGAAAGAGAACGTCTACACTGACTGACACTGGTGTTTCCAAAAGGTTGTTGAAGTCTCAATGTAGTGACTTTGTTTCAATTATTGCCGCTACCTGAGCTGGTATGTGCAACAGATGGAGCACCTTCCCCAGCGTGCCAAGGAGGACCTACTGGCAGGTGCACACGTCTGTCGGCACTCGGATTGGGGGACCGCAGTGCCAGCAGATCAGTTCAGAGAGCAGACATATATCAAGCGAGGGAAGGGTTCTGGAGGTATGAAGGGCATTTCAACGAGTCCCGAGCAAGTGGCTGTGTGGTTGAATAGTTTCAGTTTGTGCGCCAACTTGACATCACCATGGAACATATGTACAATGAAGCTGGGGAGGAGCTGAAGCCACACGGTGAAGTAGATGGGGAGGAGAAGAAGCACACGGAGGAAGGAGAGGGAAGAAGGAGACTGGACGAGGCCGAGCGGAAGAAGATCACGATGGAGCTGGAGAAGTACAGTCATCCCCCTTAATGACCAGCAACCAGGTGTCTATAACATCTGCAATGGCCAAGTGGCGCCAGACACAGTGAATGTTCAGAACGCATTAGCCATCGAGAGTGAGCAGAGCAGGCAGTTCTCCGCTTCGCTAAGCAGTGAATTCCACAAGACAATAAAGAAAGAAGGTCAAAACAATGGATTTGCTCAAGAAGGCAGTCACTGTCAAGGGGAAGGCCATCTACGACATCGAGACGCTGTTCAGTCGGCTTTTAGTCGTCGGGCAGCAGCGCAGCGTTGATATAGCCGATGTCTTCCACTTTGAACTGGGTCCAGTCCCTCCGGCCCTGGTCGATGAGTACGGCTGCTTGAGGAAAGGTGACAAGGCCGTGCTCGTCAAGTCTTTCAGTGTCTCTGTCACGACTCCATGTGCTCCAGACATGGTGCTGGTTGATGCCGGTCAGCTTCTGTATCACGTCGTCTGGCCAGTCTCCGGGACTACAGGGGACCTGGCTGCAAGCTTCGGCATTCGACTGGCCCACTACCCTCCTGTCTCCAACAAAATGGTTCTGTTCGACAGATATGACCACGAAGCTCCAAGCCCAAAGGACCATGAGCGGACGAGAAGAGGAAGAGCCAAGGAAGTACGTCTAACCCCAAACACCCTCCTTCCATGCCGGGAAGTTATTCTTCATAATTCCAAGAACAAGAATCTGCTTAACAACATTCTATGCAGCTATCCCCTTCCACACAACATCCAACTCGTCAACATGCTGGACTGTGTCGTTACTCATGAGGAGGCAGACGTCACCCTCTACAGCTACATGCTGAAAGCGGTGGCAGCAGGCGCCCAGACCATCCGAATCCTCAGTGATGATACCGACGTCTTCGTTCTCTTGGAATACTGGACATCAAGGATGCGCGTTGTCGCCAAGATTCAAATGGAAAAGTGGAATGGCGATATATTGGACATCAACGAAACTGTTCAGCGGTTAGGCCCCAAAAAGTGCAGTCAACTTCTAGGTATCCACGCACTATCAGCCAGCGATACAGTGTCATACCCCTTTGGAAAAGGAAAAAAGTCAGAGCATAAGCTCCTAGAGATAGATATACCAGGTCTCGATCAAGTGCTCGGACAACCTGGCGCGACCCACGCTCAGCTCCAGGAGACAGCATACACATTCTTCTTACCCCTCTACGGACAGAAGGGATGTATAACAATGAATGACGCACGTGCACACTTCTATCGTGGCCATAAAAAACCTCCGCCACTTAAGAAACTTCCACCGACTGATGCCAACCTGCTGTTGCATGTGCTCCGAGCTCATCTTCAGATGCTACTCTGGAAGGCCGCGGACCAACGTGATCCACGTGTAGAAGCTCGAGATATTGCCAACTTTGGTTGGAACATCGAAGGCTCCGCCATCACACCGGCCGTCTCAACAGCGCCAGTTGCTCCCCAAGCACTACTGGATGCAGTTAGCTGTAGCTGCACTGCAGCGCAGGCCTTTCATGCACGGACTACTGTAAAACGAGGAAGGCGACATCTGCTGTAGTCCTTTCATCAGCAAGCAGATGGATATCGAAGACGATGAAGGGGAGACCAGTGTCGATGACAAATAAATATACTCTTTATTTCCATGTTATATACAGTGTATATACTTGCATATCGAAATGGCTGACTAATAAATTCAAACTCACATATGTTTTATTTCCTTAATGTATACATGCATTCTGAGAAATGCTAAAGGTTGTACAAGTAAATTTGACCTTTGATCTCTGACTTGACCTTGACATTGACCCCGTATCCAAAATATAACTTCAGAAATGGACTCCCCATCCTGGAAAACCCTTAAAAAGAGGTATTACACGACCCTCTATGTCATCGAGATCACAGGTTGAAAATTTGCCTAATTTTAAGATGGCCGAGACCGACATCTTGAATTCTGCGAAATGCTCAAGGTTGCACAAGGTGCAACCTAATTTTGCTCTCCTAACCATATAAAATACATTTCCATAAAAAAGGTTTACAGTAGTTAACATTGCAAGGTCATCATTATGGCAACTTGACTATGGTGTTTTATTGCGAGTCATCAGAACGTAGCAAGACGCACCGATACGTGTCTGAACTAAGTGTGGAAAATTCCACAGCTGCTGTTTACCCAATGCATCATCTTATAACAACGGAACGTTTTTTTGGATGAGATATATTACGTTTTCTACATACGTATACGTCACGTTGTCGCACTCTTAAATATATCAGAAACATTGACCGCGCGGGGCCATAATTCAAAGAGAATTGTAGTCTCAATTGTTTGATTTAATACCAGCACACATACCTGATTTTTATTTGGGGTCGTTTAATGCTATGAAAACTATGGTATTTCCTGACTCTACATTTATGCATATGGTTATAATAAAGATATTTTAATACTCCATCTGGTTTGATCCTGAAAAGGAAATAGGTTAGGTTATTTGGTTGTCAATTAGCGTAGATGCAAACGTTTCATTGTGCGTAAGTAACTCGACACCGTCTTGCACTCACCGCATAAATTGAACTGCTGTTTTAGTAAAACCACTGTAACTATCCCGAGTGTTTCTTCAGTTGTATGTGTCTGTTGCTTAAATACACCTCAAAGCCAACGTGGTCAGTGCTGCACAACATATCCACCGATGCACCCAAGTTCGTGTTGTGTGATTTCAATCAGCAGACCTAGCACCAGTACATTACCACCACACCACCACCCACCAGATGATTGACGTCTTCCGCATGTCGGTGCCTGTATAAGTCCCCAGCCAAAACCACGGATCTGCGACGCCGATCACAATAATGGTTAATTTGGTTCCTATTTACTTATGAAGATCAATGTATTGAAAGACAGGTCAAGTTCTGGATTGAAGACAGCATAACTAGAACACAGGTATCTGTAGCTGGACTAATAAAGGTGTTTGTTGCGGCATCCCATGTCAACGCCTGTGCCAACCAAAGATGATTAGCATCATCAAGTCCTCTCACGGTGACAAAATGGCAAGACTAGTGGTAACTGGGACCATGTTAGATGCCCTTCCAAGTTTCAAATGGGATGAAGGGCTGCGTCAACTCGTTCTGTTCAGCTTATTGTTTGCTACCATGTTGTTTGCAGCAGTGTCCATGACTGATGTTGCTCTCACCACCAGCTATTTACCTGATATTAATAGTTTAGCTTAGTTTATTTCAATCAAAAAGATTGAAATGGGTACATAAAACATGCAAAGTATATTTGTTAAAAAAGATTCAAATAATATATAATTTAAGATATTAGCGTAAATATAAATTATAATGTAGAGACTATACGATATATATCTATAAAACTAATTAAAATAATTTCAGACATTCAAACATATTTTATGTTAAAATGTTACGCCGACAAGTCAATGTATTTGACTAAACTTATGAAAAAATTATAAATAGTTTAATACATTAAAATAAATAGATCTAAACAATAAATTAAGGCTTTACAATATTTTGCACATATCCATATCAGCATGCACGAAAGTTTGTTAAGAGTCACTGTGAGTTCTTTTGGTTGAACAGACACCAATTAATGAAACAGTTCTTGGTCCTGTTGGTTTTTACTCTGGGTAGAGAGTATCGAGTACGGCATCGTGTATTATGTGTTGTGGTCCTTGGTTTTGGTAGTAGTTTATGCAGTTTGTGCTGCGGCTGTTCGATTTGTGTGAAGAAATGTTCACATAACTGCGCACGTCTTTGTTTCAGAGAAGTCAGCTGTGCATTCGCTAATGCTTCGATATAGGGAGTGTTCGGTTATATGATGTTCATAGCACGTCTTTGTACACGCTCCATATCACTTTGGAGACCCAATGTGAGTGAGGTCGACCATGCTGGACATGCGTATTCCAGAGTAGGCCGGACCACCGTCAGAAGGTCTTCAGCGGAAATGCCTGATCGTTTGAGTTGTAGCAGTAGAAACAGCCTCTTGCCTGCTTTTCGTGTTATTTCATCAACGTGTACGTCCCGGGTCAGGTTGCTGGTGATGGTAATGCCAAGTATCTTCGCCTCGGTTATTCACCGAGTGTCTGTTCCGTCGATGCGTATGGTTGGGAAGTTTGTCCTTGTTTTAGAGAAATCAATAACAAGCTCTTTTATCTTACTTTTGTTGATTTTCATGTCATTTTGGATTGTCCACAGATACGCTGCATCGGCTGCTTCCTGGAGATTTGGCGCTTGGGAGTCTGATCCAGTATAAACGATGCATGTGTCATCAACATATTTGTAGGAGTCGCACTTTGTTTGTAGATCATTTATCATGAGGACGAAAAGTACGGGGCATAGCTTTGTGCCTTGTGGCACTCCTCCATGGATGTAATTCCAGTCGGATTGTGTGTTGCACAGCTTAACTTGTTGGGTTCTTTCGGTAAGGAAACTGGCGATCTACTTCATTAAAATATTCGGGAGTCTAAAACTTGCAAGTTTTTGATGACGATATGCACGTCCCATTTTGAAGACGCATCTGAGATTGGTGGGAATCCCAATAATGGTAAAGGTGATGGTGATGGTGATGGTGATGGTGATGGTGATGGTGATGGTGATGGTGATGGTGATGGTGATGGTGATGGTGATGGTGATGGTGATGGTGATGGTCATGGTGATGGTGATGGTCATGGTCATGGTCATGGTCATGGTCATGGTCATGGTCATGGTCATGGTCATGGTCATGGTAAGGATAAGGATAAGGATAAGGATAAGGATAAGGATCAGGATCAGGATAAGGATAAGGGATCGGGATCGGGATCGGGATCGGGATCGGGATCGGGATCGGGATCGGGATAGGGATAGGGATAGGGATAGGGATAGGGATAGGGATAGGGATAGGGATAGGGATAGGGATAGGGATAAGGATAAGGATAAGGATAAGGATAAGGATAAGGATCAGGATCAGGATCAGGATCAGGATCAGGATCAGGATCAGGATCAGGATCAGGATCAGGATCAGGATAAGGATCAGGATCAGGATAAGGATAAGGATAAGGATAAGGATAAGGATAAGGATAAGGATAAGGATAAGGATAAGGATAAGGATAAGGATCAGGATCAGGATCAGGATCAGGATCAGGATCAGGATCAGGATCAGGATCAGGATCAGGATCAGATCGGATCAGGATCAGGATCAGGATCAGGATCAGGATCAGGATAAGGATCAGGATAAGGATAAGGATTCAACTCCCAATCTCGGCCCACGACGGAATCGGGTCGGGATTCGAAGCGGACCAGGTATCGGCGTTATTACTAAGATGATATCCGTTTGTAATGCGAAAAGTATTCCAGTATGATTGTTATTACACAAATATTTTAAATAAAATGGATTAACTTGTGTGATTGTTTTCACTCAATCAAACATGTGTCATTTAGAACGCTCTTTATCGTCAGTCGAGGCGATAACTAGTATCGAGGCCACATCAATAAGCGGGGGTGGCACTGTTTATATGCACACCCGCGGTGTATTTAAGTTCGATATGCTTTTAAGAGTATGGTCGGGAGTAGGTCGAGATCACTGGATTTACTACATGATTGTTGTTCTCACTTCAGCGATTGTGGCTGGTTTAAGCGATGCGGGTTGAGAATTAACTTCTGGAAAGTCAGTATTTACAATATCTGGAGTAAGACATGTGAAAGCGGAATGGACAAGACTAATTTTGTTTTTAAAATTACTAGAAAAGGAGTCATACAATGACTAGATTGAAGCATGAGTTGGCAGAGAAAGAGCACATCGCCTGTATATGATCTGATTGATGCATTTCCATAGCTGCTGTGGCGTAGCAGAATTGTTTGAGACCATACGTTCGTACTAAACCGATTTAGGTATTCTCATTTCTCGGTTTCATTGATGACATTGTCGTGAGTAGCGTGACCTGTCCACGGATGAACGCAACTTACGCCAAACACATTCCAGATAGCAACGGCTATTGTATTTCCGGAGTCATCCAGGAGCTGGCGGCTTTTGTGACATAGATTTAATGGGTGCATGTTTTCTAAAGCAATGTCTCAAGTATATGGACGGTAATGCTCATATACGTCTGATACAATTTCTTTAAGATGTGTAACATGGGCCGATGTGAGGATATCAGTCATTAATGCTGTGATGTTGATACTGTGAGTGGCTGTGTAAAACACGTTGTGTTTGGACAGGCTGGGGTTATAGGAATTTTAAGATAAGTTATTAATGTGTTATGGTCCGATAACACATCTGAAACTATGGGTGTCTGAATGTTTTTACAGGATGAGCGAGTTATCAGGAGATCGAGCCAATGTCCGTGTACGTGTATTGGAAAGTTGAAATGTTGTTTCCTGTCAAACGATGCCAGGGTAAAGTGATAATTGTTGCAGACGGTTTATCCAAAATGAAGATTACAATCACAAACAATGTAAACTTTTGTGTGCATGGCTGTCATATTTGGCAAGTGATCGTGGAATTCTTCGAAGAAATTAGGTGAGGGTAAATACAAATAAAATGTGTGTGTGTTGTGTGTGTTTGTGTGTGTATGAATGGTGTGTGTGTGTGTGTGTGTGTGTGTGTGTGTATGTGTGTGTGTGTGTGTGTGTGTGTGTGTGTGTGTGTGTGTGTGTGTGTGTGTGTGTGTGAATGGGTGTAAGTGCGTGCGTGTGTCGTTGCATGCGAGTTTTTGTGGGTGTGTATGTTGTATATTTATATTTGTGTGTGTGTATGTTGTGTGTGTGTGTGTGTGTGTGTGTGTGTGTGTGTGTGTGTGTGTGTGTGTGTGTGCGTGCTTGCGTATACATATAAATATACAAAATATGTAAATATATTAAGCTATGTCCTCTCTGTTGCTCTCTGCTCTCTCTCTCTCTCTCTCCTCTCTTCTCTCTCTCTGTCTCTCTCTCTTCTCTCTCTTTCTCTCTCTCTCTCTCAAACCTATGCATATTGTTTAGTATTATTGTAATGGTATTGTGCAACTGCACATGTATGAAATTCGCAATGTTACATAGCGATTATTGTTTTTACATAATAATCATGAAAAATGCAGGATGTGTACGGCAATCTGCACGCGTGTGTAGAGATGCTCAACATTGCACATCAAGAATATACTACTTATGGAAATATGACTTTAAAATGTTATAAGACCCGAGCACACCAACGACAACACGGAACAATAATAGGCGTGTCAGCTACGTTTTTATTCCTGGTATGAACACTTTGTGTGTACATACACAATAACAATAACTATTTTGCTGTATTTTCTAGTACAAGTACGACGTAGTATTATGTGCACTTTGTTATATGCACCATTGAGTACACGGATCAGTTGTATGGGGAACTTGATGCTGATTCACAAGACATGACAACTGTATGTATTGGAAGATTTCGAAATTAATCTAAGGCACACCTGCAATCTGCAATGCTGACATACGCCTTTTAATTTGATCAAATCTAAAGGTATAAGCGTCTAGTGCTACAACTAGTATCACTACACTGACTAATACCACTAATACCATTCTACTACCACCACCACCACCACCACCCCATACATCACCACCACCAAATGACTACTACGATTATTATTACTACTACTATTACAATTACTACTACTATTATTACAACTACTACAACTACTGTTACTACTACTGTTGCTACTACTACTACTGCTACTGATACTACTACTGTTATTATTACTATTACTAATACTACTACTAGTGCTACTAGCTACTACTACTACTACTACTACTACTACTACTACTACTACTACTACTACTACTACTACTACTACTACTACTACTACTACTACTACTACTATTACTACTACTACTACTACTACTACTACTACTACTACTACTACTACATACTACTACTAACTACTACTCTCTAGCTACTACTCTGCTATGCTCTATCTACCAATACTACCAATACTACCAATACTACCAATACATAATATGATTATGTCCCATATATATATATATATATATATATATATATATATATATATACGATTTGGAATATTTTAGTGGCCGTTGTCTGAATTGCACCCTTACAATCGTCAAAACCAATGAACAGAGACAGTAGCGTGGATGAATGTGAAACAACACATCGATAAAGGTCAAACACAAACGGGGATGTCTACGATGATCCTGGGCCAGATGTCATCGTAGTTTCCAGTTTGGGTAAGTACGTTATAGAAATTTGCACACATCCCTGCATTTCTTAAAGACAACGGTTTGTTATCAGCAAACTATCACCATTTAACATGCATGGACAACTGCATATTGCGCCTTGCAAGACAGTTCACTAATATAGATGGAGGCATGTCGCTAATTTTACTGTGCATAACATAACACCTTCAAATACACGTCGATTGGCGATGGGATACAAAATATATTATAACAAATGGACAACGATATTGTACATGCTGACATGCCGACAAAGCAGCCAATAGGTTTCACCATACACTACATTACATGTTAATTCTTGCACAACAAATAGTCCTTCTTATCACACAGGAATCATGCATATCCGTATGCGATGATCCGGAAATATCTGCATCCTTATGCTATTTCATGAAAGAACAACGTACACAACTGTAGTCCTATATATCGTTATGAAAATGCGTTTTGAAATAGCTGTTAATATATATATATATATATATATATATATATATATATATATATATATATACATATATATATATATATTATATATATATATATATATATATATATATATATATATATAATATAATATATATATATATATATATATATATTATATATATATATGTATATATATATATATATATTATATATATTATATATATTATGGTAAAGTGTGATCCAATATGCACCGTCATGTTAGGTAGGTAACTAATAATGTCAGAGTGTAAAGCAAGTTAGCTTTTGCTCACCAAATGAAAACCACTACTATAGCGGAACTTCGCAAATCATGATACCCGATCAGTAATCACACTATTTATATACAGTTTAATGGAGTTTTTCCATATACCCTCTTAAGTAAATGACTCGTTTATCCAGACCAATCGTTAGTTCGGACAATAGTCGCGTATTATCGAAGGGTCCTAGTTAAGGCGGTTCCGCTGCACATCATCCTGTTAGTTAATATAATGTCGGCTCGTACAATTAATTTAATATTGTAAACTTAATATACTGGTTGTTAGATAACTTGACATTAATATTCATGCAGAGTAACTAGGAGGATATAATTAAGTAAAGTGCAGTGGTGGGCAATTTCTTAGTAACAACACGTACGATTCACTATCGCTACGCGTCAATTATAAATATTCATGGACATAATAAGTATCGATGCCACAAGATAAAAGTATCGATACCAGCTTAATTAGTAGCTTCCTTTGTGTTCGCGTAACTCAGTGCGTTGGTGCAGTACTAAATTGGCTTGAGCACGTTGGTCCGGTCGGCTTCTCTTATGGAGAACTCGTGACGTCATCAGTCGTAGTCTGGCTGCGGGCACCGCGGCGGGCGTCGTCCCATGGGTCGGAAGAGGGCGTTCTTCGGCCTCGAGAAGGGTGCAGCAGGCTGGAAGCAAACCAAATTGTATCAGTTAGAACATGTGAATATGCTTTCTTGCAATAGGGGCTAGCAATTATGGGTGGATGGTTCATTTAAGCGAAGCGTGTCTTCAGAATACTTAGCAACAAACACGCCGGTCACTTGGTTATAGGTGTATATCAAACAACATTATGGTGGTCTGATCAACGCAAACAACGTTGATGGACTCTTTTAAATAAGCAACAACACTTTGGATAGGAGGAAATCTGCCCAATCGATGTGTTATTCGCAGCTAACGACAACTGTCTAAATATCAGGATACAAAGCAAGAGGACGCCAAAGGAAACCCTGGTCGGAGGGTGTCAAGAAGACACTGTCACCCATCAGAGCCTACTGGCTCGCCATTGACCATCAGTTTCATTTCCCAACGATACATGTGCCGGAAAAAGCGGATGGATAATGGACGTAAGCGTAAATTCATCGTCACCACACAACGAGCGTCCTGACGTACCTGACGGCGCTGGTGTTGCCAAAATGGTTCAGTTGACTCGAATGAGTCGCCGCGTTCGTCGCTTCCTCGGTAGTCGGAGTGACGGCCGACGTAGGCCGGGTTGGTGTGGCCGTATGAGGTCGGCAGTCGGAGGGCCAAGGGCTGAGCACCACAGTCGGCCTCACGCTGCAGGGAACTTTCGAAGCCGTACAACCAGCGACTGCGGAACGGACCGTGGCGGATGGTGGATGCGGTCGACGAGGAACGCGAACTGTGCTTCGGTCGCAGTCTCTTTGCCCTGTTGGGTGCACAACCACGTATCATCAACTAGATGTAACATTCTTACAACCTTTTGAATCTACGTTTGAAGCAAATAACTAATACCTCAATGAAGTACACCGCAACACATTTTAGGCGTTTTAGTGTATGCTACCCATACAGCAGAACTATTACTTATATTTATACTTAGTATATAAAATCCATATCTGTAATATATATATATATATATATATATATATATATATATATATATAATGTTTTGAAAATACGGATTTTATAAACTAATTATACTAGTAATACGATACTAATACGGATTTGTTATACTACATATTCTAGTAATATTATGCTAACATACACATACACATGCATATATATATATATATATATATATATATATATATATATATATATATATATATATGTTGTGTGTGTGTGTGTGTGTGCTGCGTGTGCAGTGTGACGTGTGTGTGCATGTGTGTGTGCATGTGTGTGTGTTGCGAAGGAAGTAAGTAATATTTGAATGAAGTACCCTAGTATAATTAATATATAAAATCCGTATTTGAAATAACATAATAGTTCTTATATATATATATATATATATATATATATATATATATATAAGTAACTATGTATGCATGTAATTATATATATCCTATGTATGCATTCATACGTATATACACGCATGTACATATAAAATATACATTTATTGTAAACGAAACTGCTGCCAACTGCTTACTGTTTCGTTGACAGCCAGACACAAACAACGGCGATTCCGACGAAGACGATCCCTATGACACTTCCCACGGAGATCATCACAACCTTCCACGACTGGAGGAGTGGCTGGGTCACGTGACACGGCCAGTCCGGGTGACAGTAGCATTCATAGGCCCCGATGCGATTGATGCACGTGTAGTTAGCTGGACACGGATCCGACCCGCATTCGTCGATTTCTCTCTCGCAGTAGTCGCCGACATAGCCACGTGGACACAGACAGGCGTAGCCGACGAAACCTGGTAACGTAAATATCACATTATTCATAGGCACACAGCAACATGCAGCATGTGTTCTTGGGGTATTGCAAGAAATACACTTCTAGTGCTGTAATTGTAGCAAACATATTGATATAAATGTGGCCGGAAACATATATTGATGAGTTCAACTGTCATTATACCACAACTCACTTCGCCGACTGTCATGCGCGAAACTTTTAAAACCATATGTCACATATATAACAGTTAATAATGAGTGTGCACATTAGGCAGTTTCATTGCTAATTCATAATTTAATAATACTTTTCTTCAAAATACTGCAAGAGTCACTGTGATAGACAAAGTCACCAAAAATACAAACAACTGCAAATGTACCATGACCATGTCCGCACCTTTGGTTCTGTTGGTTGAAGTGCATTCTGGGTCAGTTTCTGGTCCCTGACAAATTCCCTTGTTGACGCATGGATTCTTCAGAACTCTCAGATCGATTGTCATCAAATCTTGTGACATACTGTCTGCGGCCGTAACCTGTTAAATAGGCAAAATGTTATTTCAAATACACATAACATACGCACCCACTAAGAGAGAAGCCATTGCCGACGTTGACATAACTGTTATGCCGTTGATGCTTTCTAACACAGTGTGTCACCTTGTTTGGTAATCAAATTTAATATGTTTGCTAAATTAAGCCTTTTTGAATGTCTAATACGCCATAGAGCGTGGCTTACCTTGATGATGTCATCGCCGAAATAACCTTCGAATGGCTTGTATCGGAGCACAGTGATCACCCATGCACGGCGTTGGTTGATCATGTCGGTGCCGCACGGATTAGGCAGCATGCCTTTCTTTACCGGCGACATTGTGGATATGCCATTGATCAGTTTATCCCAAACACGACGCCTAGTTTCCCATGTTTGAGCACAGTCCTGGGGTATCAGTTCGGCTTCGTTCACTTGGCTGTACACCGTCAGATTACCGTGTTGTGGTTGGTCGAATGCTAATGTCACGTCGTCGTTGTAGTCGGCGTCGTACGCAGCGACGACAACAACCAAGTCCTGATAGACAACATTTGTCTTGATGTTCTCTTCTACGTTCATCGTAACGACAGATGACGGTGTGTTTATGTCCCGCCCCTCCTTGAAGACTGCAAGCCTCGGAACATCGTTGGTCGGCGTTACTTCCACCACCAGCTGTCCGTCCACGTACAGCGGCGGTTCATCGTCCGTCCTTTTCTCCCACACAGTGAAGTAGACAGTGTCTGTGCCGTAGTAATTCTCATACGGCTTATACGACAATGTTCCATCAGTGGTCAAAGTCACGTTCCCCGCAGGTGATGGAGCGGTTGTGTTGACGAGAAAAGACAAGAGGTCGTTGTCTGGGTCTTCCGCTGTAAGAAGAATCTCGAATTGGACGTCTTCGAAGACTGAAACTCTCGATTCCGAGGTAATGGTCGGCGGAGAGTTTGAGAACGTATTTGCTGTGTTAGCAGCGCTGTACATCGCCACTCCCTGGCTGTTGACACTGGGTATGTCGCGCTTGTTTCTGCTTGTCCGGTTGGCATTCCCACAGACTGCATCATTGTGGCACACCTATAACAAAATACCATGTATTTTCACACACAAAATGGCCACTTATGTTGAGCGCCATGGCTCAGGGGCAGAGCTACGGACTCTCGACTACGAGAACCCGGGTTCGAATCCTGTGCTGCGGTGTTAAAACATTGGGCAAGTTGTTTCACTCTACATTGCTCCAGTTCACTCAGCTGTATAAATGAGTACCTGACTATAGACAGTGGTGAATATTTGTACGAGCATTAATTGTAGTATATGGCTTGATGCTTACGAGAGAAGCCGAAATGGCGTCTAAGTGAACATGTCTGTCAGGGAAGTAAAGTGTAAAGCGCACGGTCCTGCGGACTGGATACTGCGCTATGTAAGAACTTGCCTTTTTATAGGGCGTTTGTGAATTACCATGCTTTGTGTCAAAGGGCAAACTGTATATTTAAAAAAACGTGTAACGTACTGCAAGATGGACTTACTGTTACAGTGACAAGACCGTTCTTCCAGTCTATGCGTCTGTTGTCGTCGTCAGTGTCACACGTTCGTCCAGCATCAATCCACATCTCGGCGCCTACACAATAAAGCATTCGTCAAACTCTCCTCACCTTATCCATTGTATGCATTGCGTTATGTATGTTGAGAGGAAGTGCATTGCATAAAGTTAATAGTTATCATATGCAAGTTGTCATGGAAAATGTGAACTCTGATCAACGTTTCTATTTTGATTTAGCAATGGAACCAACAAAACGTTCATAAAATGTATTTGCATCACGTCTCAACCACATGTACATGAATTTATATGCACCATGCCTTGTTAGTGTTAACATATATAACACATGATGACACCTTCCCGTGTTCAGTGATGACACATTAATACAGCCTGAAGCTCATTCACGACATTGTGTAATGGCATGTCTACATAATGCAAACAAATAATGAATTTAATTTACAACTTTTAAAACAACGAAAACAATACTCATATGTGAGATTCATAATAATACAATTATTGATAATTATGTTTACTTACTATTGTTACGGAATTGTGATGTGATACTAAATTGTGTATATCAATTAATAGTTCGACTGGGTACCAGTGTTTGAATAACTGCATAGCACACGACGCTTCTATGTAATAACTTATCCACCATTAGACATCCTACATGGCACTGACCAGCACACCAGCGCAGAATACATGGGTGGTAGCCTTGCATGAAATCATCTACTCGTGTTTTGTCAAACGGCATGGTGATATCCAGTGGCCCGTCAACGATCTGGTCCGGCAATGTCGAAATGAACAACGGTTTCCCAACCCAACGGTGTATTCTGAAGACATAATGTATGCGAACCAATGGAGAACGACAACCTAACTTTAACTGAACGCTTTCTAATTATTTGAAGCCCTGTAATGTGAACATAAGAACACTGTATAACTCTAAAACATAAAGTATCTGTTATTACTTATAAAAAACAAATCGATCAAAATGCTTCCACAATAAGAAATGAGTTACATATAAGACACACCGCGGACATCCACAGCACATACCGTGGTACTTTGTTTAATGAAATGACTTACACATGTCATTATCTTACAAGAGTATTATTGACTGTGCTACTCTTTCCGACCGTACATTTGTATTGTAAATGTATAGAAACCTTTGTAATTACATTATTTAGTGTGTCACAACAACAATTTCCATTACACCTATATGCAAAGCCTAATTGTTTGTTAGTTTGTCATGTTATTTGACAAGTTTGTTGATTTGATTACATATAAAAGAAAGCACGACAACGTCTTTTTCTCTGATAAACCTAAACGGTTTTGTTGTTAGGCAGTACATTCACGAGCTTGCATACAACACATTTTAACAAAAAATATGGACATTTGATATATGTTCTTTCAAACATACATTACGCGGTTCTTATGGCCAGGTTTGGCCAACTTCAGGTTAAAATATAAAATAGTCATTTACCTGTTTCTCAGATATCTGTCTGTTTTCTCCTTAGTCGTCTCCGGGTTGACAATGAACGGCTTGAAAGAGTTGGATGTTTCTGACATGTACAGATAGTTGACGTCGGCGTCAGACAGAATACCGCCTACCAACATCTTGTCGTCTGATTGATCTGTGGCAAAATGACAAGGACAATGGAATTACACACAACACACATAAGTACACACATCCATAAACACACACGCGCACACACACACCACACACAACACACACACACACACACACACACACACACACACACACACACAACACACACACACACACACACACACACACACACACACACACACACACCACACACACACACACACACACACACACGCAATCAAGCAAACTGAAACCCACATTTTCTTCAGCGCGTGGCACCGGTATTTATAAATACCCTAGCAATAGTTGTTTTTGTATTGGGTTAAAATTAGGGAAATGTAAGATTACGAACAAATAGAACATTACGCAGTAGTTGTACGTGGTAATATTATACATTACCAAAGGTACTCACGTTTGGTCGCTGCGATGGTAGCTTCTGTCAACGTGGCGTTGTTTCCCAACGTCAAACTCAATCTGCCTCCTTTGGTCTTAGCAACGATATCGGCATCTCCTGAAATATCAGTCAAACTATACCGGCCCGATATAATAAAGCAGTGAAAAATTATTTGAAATGTTTCGACATAAACTATAATTTTATGGACTATCGTTGGTCATGAAAACAGTAATGATAAATGCTTACATAATATAGGATGCAGTCGTAAGTAGTGTGTTACGTTTTATTCCATGGCAGATATGTAAATTCATATCGAATTATCTAGGAAACATTAACTACCTGCCATTATTCCGCGAAGATTATTTGTACGCATATATTCACACTAATATATATATATATATATATATATATATATATATATATATATATATATATATATATATATATATATATATATAATAAAATAATATATATATATATATATATATATATATATATATATATATATATATATATAATAACATGACTACAATAACTCAACCCAGATTTGGCTAACCGTGGCCATTATCATGCCTTCCTATATACGTTATTGCACTGTATATGACAGTTTGTATGTCATGATTACTTACGGACAATTATGACCGGTTTAACAGGCATCTGGCGGCATTTGTGCGCTTTGGTACAAGCACGAATATGGACTCGCAGTGTTCTAAAATTGCAAATTCATGTCTCAGTATATTTTAACGAGAAGTATGTCACAAGCATGAACAAACATCCCTAAAAGCCACTATTCATTCTCCATCGTATTGCTAATATCGATCCCTTTTACATGCAATTTTATAAAAACAATGATTCCGTGTTTAGAGGTTTACGGAATCAGCTTTACGGAATCAGCTAGAGGCAGGAAATACATTTTAATAATTTCAGGGATGTTCTTTGCGAATCATACACGTTACACACACATATTACACAATATATATATATATAAACACAATATATATATATATATATATATATATATATATATATATATATATTATATATATATATATTTATCCATGCTATGGCTTTTAGGATATTTGTCATGCTTGTACATATATATATATATATCATATATATATATATATATATATATATACAGAGATCATGAGCTATTCATCAATATATATATGATTATAATCTGTTAGCTAGATTGATTCAAAGGTAATCTAGAAGTAAAATTATATTATTGCATCTGCAAAGTTTGATTATAAGTTGATGTCTATACAGTATGTTACAAATTTCATAAATTAGTATTAGTATACTGGAATATATATATTATATATATATATATATATATATATATATATATATATATATATATATATATATATATATATATATATATTTTATTATTGAATTTAATATATACTGAACAACACCATGATATGACAATACCAATCACTCACCTTCCTGGCTCCATGAAGAATGAGCCAGACATATCTCTCTTCTTGCGCTGGTTGGCAGTTCCAATAGCTGATGCGTTGCTTCCCGAAGGAAATGTTATCCCTTCCGCCGAAAGCCTGACTTCTCCTGCGTACTCACCCAAACCCACTTGACGTTCGGGGAATATGTCTGCGTTGCCTTCCTTAGAGCCTACACTGAAATCTGCACAGTGGAAAATAATAATGGTATAATTGAAATGATATATACTTCATTCAATATATATATATATATATATATATATATATATATATATATATATATATATATATATATATATATATATATATATATATATATATATATATATATATATTTTATATATATAAAATTGACATATGTTCACTATATTTATATAGTTTATAATATAAGGGGAATGTATAATTGTTTATTTTTCATGCGATGGTCAGTCAATTCGGACATTGTTTCCTGCTACTTTTGGTAGTTTCACAACAAAGGGGAATGTATAATTGTTTGGTTCTTATCGCACAGTAAGCATCAAGTGACTAACGAATGTCATTGCGAATATATATACGTAACACAGACTGGAATCGAAATACAACATTACGCCAGGTATACATGACCTGCGGGCAATGACAAATTATGTGGCTCACATATTCCGCTAATGTGTTCGTTCTCTGGTGCCTTTCCCCAGCCTACACTGACAGAGTCTTGTCGGGATGTCTTTCTCGCCGGCACAACGTCTGCCTCGTCGCCAAACGGCTCCGTGTCCATCTCCGTCGTTGGAACAGCTCCTGCACTGGGCGACTCTGTCATGACGGTTACACCTGGATTGTTGACACCAAACACACGTTGTCATAAGCAGAACTCTTCAAACACATATTCAGTGTCTCATACTGAATCAAATATGGCATATTTAAATAAAGTATGGTGTTTCCAGCCACGATTATTAACTATTCATGTCACCAACCGGTAAACGTTGACGCAAATTGGACATGCTTGTTTCGTGTGTGCCAACTGTGGGACTCACCTCGAGAAATGTTTGTCGTCTTTTGTCCTGCCCCGTTCACACACACCAGGGTGACGTAATACTTGTGATTGTCCAGCAACAGACCCGACAGTGAGGTGTTGCTCACAAACTGATTCGTAGTAATTTTGACAAAAGGCTGCACATCCGTATCACCAGGACCGCTGCCGATGGCCCACCACGTCTCGACAACCTTAAACACGATGCACCCAAGTATATCATTATGAACGAGATCATTTTCGTCAATATATGCGCCTGACGATGATCTCGTATCTTTTCATCTTCACCATATCACACTAAAATGTTCTTTGCACTGTTGAATAGTAAAATATTACTCTTTTAATGAATCTATTGGCATCCCTTACAAGAACATATTTAAATATGATCAGTACAACTGTTACAGGGGTCCAAGCGAACATCAAAAGGTATACATTTAGTGATATTTTCAGATCAATCAATTATTTTTTTTTCTCTCGTTTTAGGTAATTGTCACATTGTCCACACAGACTCCAAGCCGACCGAGTGTAGAACGTACGATTATCGATGTATTTTTATACCCCAATATGTATTACGAAGGTAAGATGGATCCGTACCTTTGTTTCACAGATAAGCATGAAAATGTGAAAATTAGGGGAACGTACAATTCTGATTACCGAAATATCACTCGATTAAAATAGTTTTATACCAGTCATAATTATTTGATTTTTGTTTTCAGATAAGGACGTTATAACTATCATATCAGTGTATTTTAAGACAATTGTCATGAATATACATTGGCAAGGCATTACGTAGTGGTGTGATTCAGGTGGCCATCATATGTACGGAGTAATTATTTCTGGCAACTGATGTGGGTTGATTAAACAAATCGTTACCGGTAGTACAGAATTTTGAATGTATGAAATATAACTTCACCTCACTTTCGCCGTCAAACGCTTGGTAGTGTATAGCAATGGTTGAGTTGTCTCCCTGGTAGTTGGACGGTTCGTCCTGATTCCACGACATGTCAACATGGTAGAGCATTTCAATGACTGGTGGTGTCGTATCTACGTACACACCGGCGGACGACGCTGTCACGTACTGGCCAGACGCCGTCACTGCCTTCACCGTCAGGTAGTATACTTGTAGGTACGTCTCATTGCTATTCGTCCCCGCCTGCCTCGGCTCCAAATTAAGGCCTGCGATATCGACGTGAACAACCTGAGTCTGATCCACTCGACATGTCTTAGTACACACCAACTCATCGCAGACATGTTGGCACGGAATGCAGGGTCGATTGATCTAAAACATTTGCAAATGGTTTTGATTTGTTAAACATCGAGTCGCGTTTATGTTTATTTCGAACGGTCATTGTTGTTACTTGGTGCAATGTTCACCATAAGCCTTCTATAGATGGAACCAAAATACGAAGATGTGTTCAATTATATGCTTGCCGATAGTTATGGTAAGTGGTCAACTTAAGTTATTATATCACACATGTATTGACTCGGAAAATGTGATCGACTGTTCTGAAAACGTACATTTGTTGAGGAATCTCAAACAATCGCTGAGTGTGATAACAATAGTTGTATATATGGCGTTGTAGATTCATACTGGAACATTTATGGAAACATCCAAATACGCCAGGTGACCAGGAAAATGTATTTACTATTTTATTTGAACGTTTACATAACATGTATTCACTAGTTCGTAATCGCCTAAAAAGACAATATCAGTAAATATTTGAATGATACATTATTACATTGAAATTAAATATGCTAATAAGTGGTTATAGCAAACCAAAACATCGACGGAGTTGCAAGCCCAGAGCAGATGGACGTAGCAAGAATGTTACGTACGTAGGTGGTACACTCATTAGACTAGAAGACACACACTCTCATTGTTGGACGTTCTAAAATGATGACAGGTCGACAGGGAAAACAATACAGAATGGAGAGAACACATTTACAATGACGCTCAGGGAAAGACGAAGAGTTATGGTAAATCGTACTGCATGGCTTTGGCAAGACATTACTGTGTATAAGGCGGAATGTCTTATTATTTATTACTTGGACAATAAGTCAACAGAGTCTTAGGACAATACCCTAACTATAAAATACATTGACACGTGACACTTGAATAAATGAAAGGATCAAAACCGTAATCAATAGAAAGTGTAATTGATGAATGGTGCAATATCATAATTGTAGGATGGGCGTATTAATATATCTACGGGGAAGTTCATTACAGAGGGACTGAACAAGACTTATCAAAATAAAATAATAAACATGATAAACTGTCAAATCCGCGATGGCAGCCCGTTCTTGGATGTGTATGTAATAACATACTACTACTAATAATAAAATATTCTACGTATACCATGTAAAACATGTTAACAAGTGTAAAATAATTACGTATAAATTATATATTTACATAGTAAACTATATTCTTTTTAAAACAATATATTTTGAAATGTGTGGACTTGGGATGTGATAATAGATTGACGACCAATGCCATATTAAACAGAGGGTCAATATCATACAAGATGGCAGGGGAAACAATTTGGGTAATTTAAACCCGTCACAGTATCGATGTACACAACATAACACGTATCATTTCATAAAACAGCAAGAGTGCGTACACAATAGATGTCATTTAAGTGTCACATCTATACTATCACTACCTTCTGATATGGCGACACATCGTTGTCATACGCAGTCGTTCCGACAGCGGCGAGGAATTCAACTACTGGATGAGCTTGACCACGAAAAGGTTCTCCGAACCGACAAAGGTCAGTGTGTGCTGCCGGGAGTCTGTAGCGATACGAGTTTCAAGACAATCGACACGATATTAACATTAAAATTGCAATCGAACAAACAAACCACAGCAAAATTATTGATATGAATGTCTCTAATGTCTTAATGCAATGCCTTGTTCAGGGAAAACAGGTTAATTACAATTTAGAATGGGATCATATTTTTATATAACCAACGTTATTGAAGTTATGCTTCTGTTACAAGATATAAACGGTTGACACAATAATACTGGGACTTACGTCAGCTTTCTGATTATGGCCGAGGTCTCTGG
Organism: Ridgeia piscesae; assembly: GCA_025642075.2. Lineage (NCBI taxonomy): Eukaryota > Metazoa > Annelida > Polychaeta > Sabellida > Siboglinidae > Ridgeia > Ridgeia piscesae. The sequence continues at coordinate 72,805 of JAODUO010001776.1, forward strand.
GGGGCTAAATGGATCAACAAGCGGCGCCACCCAACCGTGACGGTTGTAGACGCCGATAGTCAACTGGGTTCGGGAGGTGACGCTCGGTGTACCAGACATGAGCGCTTTCTGTCGCTCATCAACGTAAAGTCTCAACTCCCAGTTTTGCTATGAAATATATAAATGACATATCAGATTACCACAGTAATAACTACTACAGCACAGCAATGATAGCAACAACAGCAACAATAATAAAGATGATAATAATGATAATGATAATGATAATGATAATGATAATGATAATGATAATGATAATGATAATGATAATGATAATGATAATGATAATGATAATGATAATGATAATGATGACAATAACAATTATTATAATTATTAGTATTATTTTTTTAACACTCGGACAAAACAAAGATTAATGTAAACATCAATCGATTAGGCTAAATGTATATACAATAAATACATACATATAAAAATAAATAAAGGAATAAAAATAATCAGCACGAACACAATATGTTCGTAATCGCCCGAGTTACACATACACTGCGGGTAAACAGTTAAGGCTTCAGCACATAATGTAATGTGTCCGGCGAAGTTCTGCTGGTAACACGTGACACAAGAGCGTTCGTTACTCACTACTGCCGTGATTTGAGAAAAATGTACAGTCATAAGTTCTGCTTCGTGTTCCCAGGACAAAACACTGGCAACACAACAGGACACAAATAAAATCTAAATACAAATTACATCTGTATAACGATATAGATGAAATATTTTTACCTCGAAAGCAACAGGGATAGATTATGGGTACCGTTCTAGCGTTTTGGTGTCGGAGTGGGGGGGGGGCTTGAGGGTGCTCAGCTCCCAATATTGAGATTCAGTGAGCTGGATATAGGTTCAGCCCGCCAATACATTTTAACAAATGGGTTGTTTGAGTTAGTGCAAATCGCAACTACGGAGAGCCAGAAGAGCTTTGGAACACTAATCTCGTCGACACCTGTTAACTTTCACGCCAACTATAATTGCCATGAATGTAATCAACATCCGACGATATCAAGTTACGTTGGCGTGTGGCAATTACCATCCTGATATCATGTTCTGAAGGTTCGCGACACCGGAAACGGATTGGCGGTGAAGCTGTAGGTCAGTCATTCCTTCCTCAGTATCTATTTCTTTCTGCTAAAGAAGAGCCATACTTACATCTGATGCCATTGGTTGATCCTGATTAATGGTCAGTGTGTATGTATGTACATCCTTCGTAGAGTCAAAGTCCAAAGCGAAGATTGAATGAGAGCTCTTGTTTGAATTTGAACACCATAGCACAATCCAGTCAGTCAAATGTCCCTCGTAGGTAGTGTCTGGAGAAAAGATATACATACATGCATGCATCACATACATACATACATACATACATACATACATACATACATACATACATACATACATACATACATACATACATACATACATACATACATACATACATACATACATACATACATACATACATACATACACACATACACACATACACACATACACACATACACACATACACACATACACACATACACACATACACACATACACACATACACACATACACACATACACACATACACACATACACACATACACACATACACACTACACACACACACACACACACACACACACACAACACACACACACACACACACTCTGTCGGTCCGCCGGTCCGCCGCTCCGTCTGTCTTACTGTCCGACTGTCCGACTGTCAGTCTGTCCGCTGTCCGTCTGCCCGTCTGTCCGTCTGTCCGATCTGCCCGTCCGTCCGTCCGTCCGTCCGTCCGTCCGTCGTCCGTCCGTCCTGTCGTCGTCCGTCCGTCTCTCTCCGTCCGTCCGTCCGTCGTCCGTCCGTCGTCCGTCGTCTCCGTCCGTCGTCCGTCGTCCTGTCCGTCCGTCCGTCGTCGTCCGTCCGTCCGTCCGTCTCGTCCGTCGTCCGTCCGTCCGTCCGTCCGTCCTGTCCGTCCGTCCGTCCGTCCGTCCGTCCGTCCTGTCCGTCGTCCGTCCGTCCGTCTCGTCCGTCCGTCCGTCCGTCCGTCCGTCCGTCCGTCCGTCCGTCCGTCCGTCCGTCCGTCCGTCCGTCCTCCGTCCGTCCGTCCGTCCGTCCGTCCGTCGCGTCCGTCCCGTCCGTCCGTCCGTCCGTCCGTCCGTCCGTCCGTCCGTCCGACGTCTGCATGACGCCTACTTACTCGATGTGACCAAGCCTCTGTCGCCTCAGTTCACTTCAGGGACATACGACGTGCTCCGCAGTCCTGTGATCGAGGTCCTCATCGTTACTCGCCGCGATGATCCAAAGCTCGTTGTCGCCTCAACAAGACGGGCATTAGTGGCAAACACGTTGACCTCGAGAAGTACACGGAGTGAGGCCTAAGCCTACTGCTGCCTGGATCTCAAACTGCACGCATACAATACCTTTAAACATTACTCACAAACTCGCGCAAACACACTGATCGTATATTCATCATGCTTGCAGGTTTGAATACATACATACATACATACATACATACATACATACATACATACATACATACATACATACATACATACATACATACATACATACATACATACATACATGTCGCTTGACATACAGGATAGTTTTGGTTAGTGGGCAACGTAAAAACGCAATATATTATGCAGGTAGCCATTCTTTCTGCGACCAGACTTAGTTTTTGTACAGATTTGGCCGATATCGAGTTAGTCAATACATTTACCAAACAAAATAGAACTTGCCTTATAAATCCCTCCACTGGATACGTCTGCATCTGTTTGAACTGCCGCTGACAGCATCCGTCTCTCTCTCACGTCACGACGAAGTGTCATAAGCAATCCGTTTTCGGTGTAGGTGTTCTAAACACAATGGTAAAACTACTATTATCTCCCACTACGCTTCTATTTCAATACACATTGTTCTGTCATTTGTAGTGTCGCGCATAGGACAAGTACAGTTAATGTTTGATTATGTGTGTGTGTGTTTATGTGTGTGTGTGTGTGCGTGCGTGCGTGCGGAAGTGCGTGATTGCATGTATATATATATATATATATATATATATATATATATATATATATATATATATATATATATATATATATATGCATATGTATTAATAAAGGTAACTGCACTAATTTAAATTCGGCTTATAACTGCATCTAACCTGGAATTCACGAAAAGCGACGCCATCTTGTTTCTGTCGCTGCATTCCGCGCAGGTATTTATGGACGAGTGGCTTCCAGTCGGCGTTGTGACTCGACATTTCGTAGACTCGCCGAGGACAGGAAGGGCCAGTCCCCAACGGGAGATAGAGGAAGACTCCTGCAGGTTAATTACATACATCACAATTATGTTTATATATCATTCTGTACAATTATAGTTTAAACAATTAGTAATTATAAATTACTACTGGAAAAGGAGATGTATTATTATGTTAAACTGTTCAATAGATATAATTATTTCTACCTTTTCTTGTGTTTTATTACTGCTCCGTCCACAATATTATTTAGCATGGTGATATGATTTATATTTGAAGCGGAACGGTAACTCAGCCAGCGCTGCTCTTTGCAATATCCATTCAGAGGCTGAATGTCAACTATGCAGATGGAATTATTTCATAGTGGTTTTGTGTATCATATTATATTATGTTCCACAAAGTACCCATATGACAATAACAATACTATACAACATATAGCGTATCGAACCTACCGTGCATCTCGGTGGTGGAATGTTGGTAGGTGATCTCTGCCGTAAAGTCACGTCCATGTTTCACGGATCCTGCTGTAGGGGCGGCAGCGTCGAGCAGGATTGGCCGACTGAAGACTGACCGCGACAAGCCAGCGCCATTCGTCACTTGTAGCTCAATGTAGTACACGACGGACTCCTTCAAGTGAATGTAACAAGAAACGCCTTCAGTACCAGAACCGCATTCTGCAATACCGTGACAACAATGTTTGTAATAAGTTAATACGTGTTTCCCAGCTCTGCATTTATATATATAGTAATTAATAAAAATGACAATAAAGCATGTATTATTATCACTAGTTAATATCACCGAAGTTAAATTAATTTTAAAATGCACCAGTTATTACCTTAATGCGACATCACAGTTGGCTGGGTTCAACAAATCAAACAATAATTGGAACAATGTCAATGAGCTAAGTTATTAGGTTATTACGAACACGCCTGTCATTTACATCATTCTATGGACTGTTGTCCAGCTCATAATTCCATTGTGATATCTTTACAATATGAGGTGTAAAGCCCACACACCTGAATAATGATATTTGTAAATTCATAAGAAGAAGCGTTTGATGGCAATTCTATGAACTCAACAACCGACGTCATGCTGTCAATGTTCGGGGCCGTACACGACTCTCCACCACTCCATAGACGAATATACATTTTCTTCACTCCGCTCTCCGGGTCGGAGAAACCAGTCCACCATGTCGTAACCGTGTCAGAGGTTGATGAATACAGCACGTTCTGCAACACAGAAGAGGAAATTGTGATATGTATTATCGCGATACTTTTTAGTCACATACTTTTGCCGAAAGTCGTAAATAGAAAATGTATACGGTAAAGTTATCGTACACAACGTATCTACATACATAATTATATTGCAACAATCAAACATCATCAATAATCACGATATTATACGAATGCCATAGA
>JAODUO010001776.1:82500-92500 GCA_025642075.2 Ridgeia piscesae
CAAGCCAGCGGCCCCACAAACACAAATGGAACGATGCAAGAATTTGGGGCAGAAATAAACATCTGAGTCACGGAGAGGAAACAAATGGCACAAACGTGACTGAATAAATCCGAAGACGGATATAGACGAGGACCACCTAGAAATCTTAAGAAGCGAAACAACATAAGCAGAAAAAGACCGGCGAGATGAAAGGTACTCCTTGGCAGAGGATAGGAGAAACTCAGGTAGATCTGAAAGCTAGGTTTTGCCCAGCCACGGGACACTGTGATGATGAATAAATTAGAACAGTGATATCATTGCAGTTTTGTTTATCATGGAGAAAAATAAAAGTAATTTGCGACCAGTTCAATACTGTTAATGTTATCTAATGTTACCTTGGTCAGCTGATGGCATGTATTAATAACATATCAATTTTACACTGTATCTGCATGGTACTTATGTGACTATCATATTACGCTATCTCTACGTTTCTAAAACAGATCAATAACATAAAGGTTTGCAGCAGCGGTGTGTTAAGGAAGAATATTTTAATTTAATTATTGTGACGTTTTCGCTCTATTGTCGCGTTCGTAACTAAACTTCAAGAATACTTGCCTTAGGTGGTGTGTTATCCACATACACTTGTTTTGAATAAGCAGACGTCCTACGCCCAACTTTGTTGACAGCAGTAACGGTAACGTAGTATGTATTTGCGTGTTTTAACCACCGTTCTTCATTCCTAGAAACGTCGTATTAATAGTAAATCACATTGACAGCAATACGTGCGTAACTTAGTAGTTTTGTATTAGTGTTGTTTACACAGACTTGTCCGAGTGACCGAGTAGCACGGTTCGGGCGGACAGAACGTGGCTTCTCTACTGATACAATAATATGAATTTATTATTTGTCTTGTCTGAGTATCGGACGTCCTTGCATTTCCAACGACGGCGAGTGTCGAAACATTAAAGTGATTCACACTTCCTACTTCTTCTCCAAGTACAGCTCCGGATTATGGTTGGTGCATTTATAAATGTGTGCTTTTAAACTATAAAATGTGCCTTATTTGTAAATGTTTATAATGTTCATTTGAACAACCGATATACTTACCTTTAGCCCGATACCTAGTTGTGCCTGCATCAATATGGGTATATGCATACACACTGTCATCTCCTTCTGTCGTTCCCACGCCAAACATATAGTAGGAAACTTCACTTTCCTTATCAATAAAGCCAATCCATCTGCATTCAAGTGAATCTCCCTCTGAAAAGAAAAGAAAATTTTTGTGTTTACAATAACGTTTGGTTGAACATGTATGCATTGCTGTTGCATGTACACAATATAAATAATAATCACTTGGTATTATACTTGCCTTTGTGAATCTCATCAATACATGTAAGTTGACATGTGTTTGACTTAGGCATGTGATAAGAGTGGCTCCTGTGATAGTGAATTTTCAGTCTTAACACGGGTCACTGACCCCATTTCAGAGGTTTTTAAATTACTTATGATGACATTTGTTTATGTACACCTTATGAATATTGATTCCTCTACTTGGTGGGATCGGAAATTAGCATGTTGTTCTTTTTTTTCTTGTTCTAGTACTGGTATTGAAGCGTGATCACAGCTGCTACTGGTAAGGTACACATTATTTTGATATACACTAAATAATTAGCGATGCGTTACTGTAAGTAATTAATGTTAAATATACGTACCTGGTACACATTCTGGACAAAGGATCACACCTGGAAGTGGTGCTGTATTGTCCACTATTACAGCAGATGACGCCACTGTTGTTGACAGTTCCACCTATTAACAATTCATATGTACATAAATAATGAGACTTATTCATTTGGAGATTACTTATAAACCCATAGTTACGGGTCCATATATTTGAATAAATCTGTTATTGCTTTATTTCTTCTGAATTATAAACCATTAACTACTATTATCGATTGACAATTAATTACACAGTTTACATGCAATATCAATAACAAATACGAATATACAATACATAATTGCTTTCCACAAACCATGTTTATAGCATCTAGGGTGACAATGTTTGGCAGTCCATCCACATAATGTTTGAAAACATCATTTGGTAACGTCGTGGTATTGCCAATCCATGACATTGGGTGAAGATTTCCGTCACCTGAATATGAAGAAAATGTGGTTGTAAAATTCTACACGTGTAAGTCAGCCTCGTAATTATTGATCGTGTTTTTTGTTAATTTATTCAAATAGCTAAGATCACCCGACGATAACAAACTACTTAGAAGCCCATTGATTGAGTCAGTAAGAGTTGAATTATATTTGACGTTAGCATCTCCACAAATTGTTATACAAGGTCTCATTCAACTAGTCAGCCTTTAGTCAGAATATGTGCGCCCGGCCGACATTTCTATTATTGGCACTGAAAGTGGTCACTGCCATCTAAGGTTTTTTATGGCCTCAGTGGGGCTTACACCCGAGTCACGTGGGACACACCACTTACAATGTTGGGAACGAAGTATTTAAACCAAATAACATGCCATCCCTACCTGGGTATTGAACCAAGAGCGTCGGTATACCAGGCAGATGTGCTAACCACTACACAATCTCGCAGCCCATGTATATTCTGAATTGTTCCTAATTGTTTGAGTGTCTATTGTTTCTGTTTACGCGCACTACATGGTAAATCATCAAAATATATTCTCCACTGTTAGGTTGTATTTACTACAGAAGTCACACCGTACAATGTACAACCACACGTAGCTGACTAACACTACAGTACAAGTGATCTATTTATTCAGGTAAACACGAGATTGAATGCTATTGAATAAACTAATGTTATATTCAAGTGGCAGAGGCTTCCGATCGGATGCAAAGATAATTAGCAGGTAATTGACACTACATGTAAATAAAATTGTTCTCTGCGAAAAAACAATGGAACAGATCTGACTTGTCTGAATTGTACCTTTCTGTCTGTTAGCAGAAACTTATAACTTGGTATAGGAATGAACATGGTGAGATTTGTTTCATAGATATTTAAGCAGAACACGCAAACCGTGAATCATCACAATGCACCCTAGTTATGTTCCATATCGTGGTATTATAAACTTTGTTTCATGCAATGACTTGGTTGTACTTGGCTAAATATTTTGGAGTACTTGAACTTGAGTTTTTCATAAAGTATTTGCATCTGCCTATATCTTTTATGCGTATTTGCACTTGAACTTGGCAAAATTGAAAGTGCTAGTATTTCTACTTGTACGCAAGACCATTATATATTTACCTACTCCATCTGTGATACATGGAGACACACATAAACATCATACACTAGTACACCCATGCACACATAAACCCACACATTCAAATACACACATATATTCACACACACATACATACACACATATAAATTCACACACACACACACACACACACACACACACACACACACACACACACACACACACACACACACACACACAACACACACACACACACACACACACACACACACACACACACACACACACATACACAATATATATATATATATATATCACATACCCACACGCCATCGTACTCTCTCTCACACACACACTCTCTCTCACATACATACACACACGCACATATACACACACGCACATTCACATACACATTTATACACACACATGCGCGCGCAAGCATACACATACATTTACACAAATACCCGGACTTTAGGACATAATAACTGATTGTTTGTTATCTTGTCGACATACCTGGGTATGTACCCACGCGGAACCAAACGCCACTGACACCACTTTCCCTGTCGTCAACATGCCAGCCCACGGTGTAGGAATCGGCTTCCTTCTGGTACAACATCTCTGTCGATTCCGTCCGTGCGTCGGTTCTGTTGAGCGTCTTTACTCCGAGTGACGTGATCTCAGCCACTGGAGCCGTCACGTCAACAAGTATCCCGTCAGAGGCAGATTCGAGCACGTTACCTGCTCCAGTGACAGCGCGCACTGTGGTGTAGTACTTCACTGCGGCCGACAGAGGCAGTTGACTCTGGCCTTTTCCGCTACCTGGATACAAGAGTTGTGGTTTTTTTTATATAAATGTCTGGTATAATATTTGGGCAACATACACATGGCAGGTAGTGTCACTGGTACCAACTACCGTGTTATTTCTTGTGTGTGTCGGTAACACTGGCATTTACACATAGAAAAGAGACAGATAGTGTGTTCTACGGTTTCTCTTTGTTCGACACACATACGCACACAATCATCCACCACACATATGCACGCACACCCGCATGTAGGCACACATACACACAAACAAACATACACAAATTTATGTCCATGGCACTTTGAATTGTAATATTATAAGTACTTTAAGCAAGCAATATAGAGGGAATGTATATTCCGAGGAAATGTTTCGCATTCACGGAAAGCCACACATGTTAACTATAATATTTTGAAAGTTTCATTGAGAATCATTTTACATAAGAATGTGTTTGAGGCCGACGTGTTAGTGCAACTATTGTAATTGTTTTATTCAACACGTGATAGAAACGTCATTCGCCAATGGACATGACCATTCTGTCGTACAAGTCGTGTCGTTGGTGATAATGTGTAGACTTTGACAACTTGACTGTTCTCGTACCCAGCATGCCATTCGGTCCTCCTTCGTCCGTCACGAGGTTGATGTCGGAGTAGGGCATGACGTCATCGAGTCTGGGCGCCGACCCGATTGCCCACTCGTAGCGACTCACTCCGTCTCGCTGACTCTCGTAGCCGCTGAAGGTGACTGTCACCGTCGACACGTCCAGCTGGTAGTCGATGTCCACTCCAGTGTCCGGCCCGTCCCTCACCACTCCAGCCACGTCTCCGGACACCACCTTGATGGGGCTGAAAATGGGTGCATAAAGACTCGTGAAGAAATGTAAAATTGAAAGCAGTGGATATATATATATATATATATATATATAATATATTTATAATATATATTATATATATATATATATTATATATATATATATTTATATGTATATATATATATATATATATATATATATATAAATATATGTATATACATATATTGATATATATATAAAAAAAAAAAAGTAAAAAAGAATAAAATAAAAAAAATAAAAAAGTAAAAAAAAAAAAAAAAAAAAGAAGAGAGAAGACAGACAGACAGACAGACAGACAGACAGACAGACAGAGAGACAGACAGACAGACAGACAGACAGACAGACAGACAGACAGACAGACAGACAGACAGACAGACAGACAGACAGACAGACAGACAGACAGACAGACAGACAGACAGACAGACAGACAGAGACAGACAGACAGACAGCAGCAGGCAGGCAGGCAGGCAGGCAGGCAGGCAGGCAGGCAGGCAGGCAGGCAGGCAGGCAGGCAGGCAGGCAGGCAGGCAGGCAGGCAGGCAGGCAGGCAGACAGACAGACAGACAGACAGACAGACAGACAGACAGACAGACAGACAGACAGACAGACAGACAGACAGACAGACAGACAGACAGACAGACAGACAGACAGACAGACAGACAGACAGACAGACAGACAGACAGACAGACAGACAGACAGACAGATTTACACTCAGATTTATTATGTTAAACATACACGCCATCGTTGTGACCTTTGTGCCATCGAGCGCCACCTAACGAAAAACCTGGTTAAATAATTGTACCGTTACCTCGACGACATAATAGCGCTTCCTTTTCCTGCCCCGTTAAGTGTTTTCACTGTGATGTGGTAAACCGGAGTGTTGGTCGTGATGTCTGTCAGATCCAACTTGACGTTGTCGATGTACCCGTCTCTGGACAGACCCATGCTACGGAATGGCAGCACATCTGTCATCCCTGCAACATAGCCAGAGTGTGACGTACCATTCGTATTTATTTATCTGTTTTTATTATAATCCCTTTGCAAATGATACTGTCTTAATAGTGAATTGGATTGGGTTTAATCTTAAATTATACACTGCAAACTGAGTGCGTTCATATTAATTAATGCTTTTGAATGATCAAACACAGTGTCATAAAATGTGCACTTTGTTGGGCGAACACGAACGCATGCTTGCGTGCGTAGGGCCTGCGTGCAAACGCGAGTGCATGCCTGCGTGTCTGCGCATATATTAACCGACTAAAACAAATACAGTAACCGGCGATTCCTCATCACATACTTACATTACTTGCAATTGACTGTGAATCGTTTTCACTATTTATTTTATTGATCCAATTGATACTGTTCAAATATTTTAATTAGTTATAATTTCAGTTATTCAGTTTGTATTGTCCCTTTATATGTCTAATAACATACTTTGCTAAATGTATATTGTTTATGTACTTTATTTTATTGTTTAAAATTGTACCAGACATTCAACTCAATAAAAATGTCATTAATATATAGTTATAATTTCATATATAGTTTTAGTAATATACTTTAATGAATTGTTTTATCAATTGTAATGCTCTTGTTATACTTTTCAGCCGGTACAGCTGCCACAGATATTACAATGTGTCATTATTATTACTATATCATACCTCCGCTACTCCCAATGCCTACGAGGTACTCTGTGATGCCGCTTTCACCATCAGAGCCGCCCCACGACGCCAGGATACCGTTCTTGTCGCTGTGTATGACGTAGCCGTCTTCCAGCTCCTCCGATTCTCCCGAGAGGACGCCAGCATGCACAAATATCATCTAACAAGGCCAACAATATACCTAGGCGTAAATTTGAGAACAGCACTAACTAATGTATTCATTGTTTAACACGCAAATTAGTATGATGACCGGAAGATCATATTCACAGATGAAAAGTAATTTTCTAAAGGTACGCCCCTTTTTGCGATTATTTCGAAATACGCTGATAAGCGTATATAACAGTTTTATATATTATATATATATATATATATATATATATATATATATATATATATATATATATATATATATATATATATATATATTATATATAAATATATAATATATATATACCTATGCGATATTTCGAAATATCATAAGCGTATATATATATATATATATATATATATATATATATATAAAACGTATATATATATATAATATAATAACAGTATTTATATATATATATATATATATATATATATATATATATATACAACGTATATATATATATATATATATAATATATATATATATATATATATATATATAACGTTTGTATATATATATATATATATATATATATATATATATACCGGTCAGCGATGGTGCCGTGTTAAGTTACATACAGTTGTAGAAAACACCTGAATCCTGAAATGATTGAGAAGACAGTTATAGCGAGTCTTTTTTATCGTTTACACATTCATACCACCATGAGGGTGTTTGTTCTCCAAATTTCAGCACACTGATCTATGAATAGTACGATCATGTTGTAGACCTACCTCCGGTGGTGTGGGGTCAACCAACACTCCATCAGTGTAGTGGGCAGCGGTCAAACCGGCGCCGTTGACCGCCGAAACTTGCATCTTGTAGCGGGCACCGATATTCAATCTTAGAGTTTCATCAGTTGTCCATGTTGTAACATTACCGGGAAGTATCTTCCAATGTACCCTGTGACACAACGGAATAATTTAACCAAGTCATCGCATACATGATTGTGTTAACGAAAACACATTGCGTTAACTTATCTCGTTTATAATAATAATAGTAATAATAATGTATTTGTGTAATACCGCATCAATAACATTGCATTCATACATGCATGTACAAATACTAGTTAAGATCGGATAACATATTATAACAAATAAAACACATTCCGAATATAGACCGATATATAAAATAATAAAATTATGCTTTCGTTGCATTACTTACTATAACTCTGTGTGGAAACAAATTTAAAATATTTGATGAATATTAAAATAAAAAATAGATAAACTGTAACGTAGCTAAAAGTTAAATAATACTTATTTTGCGCCACTATTATATATGCATATATTTCATCATGATGTAGGGGTGGTAAATAATACAATGTTGACATTAAATTCATGACGTACGAAGTTGGGTAAACGCGTGTCCATTTTCCGCCATGCTGTTGGTACGCCGATATTTTATAATGGTCAATCCCAGATTCGGGGTCAGCGAATGTCCAAGATGCAGTCAACGATGTAGTTGAATCCTTTGGAAACAATATCACATAAACCGTTCAAAGCCATTGATTTTTTCAGTGATAACAGCAGTTTAATAATAGTTAGTGACAACATATTGCTATCTTCTCCAGTATTCACTGATCAGCTACAGATACCAGTAATGGTGAACGCACTTTATTGCATAACATTTATTTAATAAAGATGTCACGGGGAGGTGTGGCTGTTAGTTAATGTAACATATTAGACGCTACAGTAATTCTAACGTAATTCAGATCTGTTGATATTTATTCCGTCATGCCCCAGTTTCCAAGACAGTAAACACAACTAAAATTAGCCAAAAGCTGCCAATAGCCAATTGGCAACATGTAACAGTTGTATATAGAAAATACTATATTCACATAATGCTTACAAATTCATTATTAATTTACTTATATCCTAATTTGTTTGCAAGTTTGTGTTGCTGCTAAACTTACTTTTTTCTCCAAATGGCCGTAAGAGATTTAATAATGGCATTGAATTCTCGAACGAGCCTTAAGTATTTGGAAATATGCAATTATTACACAAATGACCTGCCATGATAGTGGACATAAGAAACCTCTGGAAATTGGAAGGAACAAAAGTTTGGGTTTCCTGTAAAATTCAATTCTTGTTGGACAGAATATGGTAACATATTAGTTTGTATATTTATTTAATTAGTTTATGATCGGCACGAACGTACGGTATATATCATACATCTTCTTGAGTGATAAACGTGAGGTGAATTACATATTTAATAATATAAGTTCACATGTAGCTATTCCTAACTAGATTTAACAATGCTTAAATATAATTAACAAGACTCAACACGATTTAATAATAATAATAATAATAATAATAATAATAATAATAATAATAATAATAATAATAATAATAATAATAATTATAATAATAATTATAATAATAATTATAATGTAATAAAATAATAATAATAATAATAATAATAATAATAATAAATAATAATATAATATATAAATATAATATATATATATATATATATATATATATATATATATATATATATATAATATATATATTTATGTATGCGTCATTCTATGTCGTAAAATGTAATCGTTAATAAGACAGGATACCCTACACATACCCAACTAGATACATTCAACGTAATACAATTTACGTCTAATTGTGTATATGCTGCTCTCTATGTTCTATACGGTGATTGCAATATTTTAATATTCATCACACTAATAATCACCGTGTATTGCATGTATGAATAGGTATTCTTTTGTTAGCATCACCTTTTCTGATTACTCGTATGTCGTAAAATTGTAATCGTTCAGTAAGTCCTTACCCATTTAGATAGATTCAACTCAACACTATTGACATCTAATTGTTTATATGTTGCGTTCTATGTTCTGTATGGTGACTGCATGCTTATTAATCGGTCCACATATATGCTATAATGCCGTACACATTATTTCTCAGAACAGTATTGCACACATCTTTCAACAGTCGTCACACACCGTGTATTGCAGGTCGTCGTCCAAGTCTCGTCCATCGACGAGCTGAGACATCTTTGGTTCTGTCAGGTCGATCTTGACCCCGTTTGAAGTCACCGATGTAGAGGATTCCGCCTTGTTTGTGGCTGTCACGTCGACACGTACAAAGTCGCCGTGGTGCAGATGGAAGTGGTGGCGGACCATTGAGTTCACGGACGCGTCGACATTCTCCTTCGTATATCCGATAAGTTCGTCGTTGTTACTGCCTGAATTATGTGAATATTGTAATGATCAACATTGTCATCACCGCTGTCATTAGAACCATACATGCACACGCATAAAAACATGCATACACACAAGCGCACACACACACACAAGTTGGGAAACCAATACCGTAATGTGTTGAT
>JAODUO010001776.1:105000-125000 GCA_025642075.2 Ridgeia piscesae
TCGAAATTTAGGCAATTTCTTTCACCTCACATTACGTGTGTCTTTCGGAAGAGATACTAAAAGCCGATGGTCCCTTCTATCTAGTGTCTATGCCAGGGGAAGTAAAACACAAGGGGTAAATGTGTAACATGTAGTGGACTCACTCATTTTAGAGAAGGTCAACTCTAAAACAACAAGCTCGACAATATTATAGCCACAAACATGTGGCTAAGTCAGAGTGGTGAGCAAACCATCAGAAGGAGAAGAAGCTGATTATAGTGATACATTGTATGGCGCACGATGCAATTGCTACTGTGGAGCTAATAGTACTATTTTATACTATCTTCATCCACTGTCAATCACATGTAACATTTACCAGAAAAGTGGATTCAATCACATCTATACATTTCAACAAGTATTACTATCCAGTCAAGTTCGTGTAATAAATGTTTGCATGAATATTGACTTTAGTTGCAATATTAGATCAATAGACATACTTACTAAGATACGTCGGAACTATCCCGAGTAAGAAGTAGACGGGGGGATGTTCATACATGGGCACGAAGTGCGGGCCAAAGCCCAATTCAGGTCCTGTCGTGCAGGTTTCAAAACGTTCAAAGTCGTTGGTGAAGGTCTTCACGACGAGATCATTGATCTGTTCTGTTAGCTACATGCATACAAGAATATAGATACTTAGTTAAATGGAATTAACGTGTAACATAACAAAACTACGTTCAGGCTCGTGACCTGCGACGTTTATCATCTAAGAATAATTAATCCACGGTACGTTCAAATCAAAAACAAACACAACGAAGTTAAAGGGAAGTTGATTGTAAATGACGCATTACAAATATGGCAAACATTATTCGAAAGATTGCGGAAATACAAAATATATCTAGCACACAATATCCGCAGTGCGGTTACAATTTCACATTCCTAAGCGACCCTATTGTCATGATGTGACATAACTATTTGGTTATGTCAGAGTTCATATATCAGAGAGCATTGTTGTCAGTCCCCGTTGTGAATAGTGAAATTTGAAAGATAGCGGCATCAGTTGTATTTAGACAAGAGTTCCCGCATTGGATGCAACAGTTCACCTTCACAAGCACCCGTTAATATCATAATTAACTGTATCAACTCTTTGATATACCAGCCTCTGTTTGCTATAAGCGCGTTAAGTATCGCGGGCTGTTGTCAATATTTGCACATTTGTAATTATGATGTTTTAACAATACATTATCATACATAAATTAATATTGTGACCTTTGTGATAATCAATCTTAATGATTGCCTAAGCTAGCATCCATTCAATACACTTTCCTCTATGCAATTGTCCTCTGTGCAATATGCAACTATAAAGTATCGTAATTGTTATGCTGTTGGTCACATATTACCCATTGCTTGAAAGCCTCGCGCAGATCTTCGACTAATTCAGTCAACTGTTTTTCTTCGACACCACTCACGTCAACCAGTTTGATGACGTCACCTATTGTCATGTTCAACATCTTGTCTACACCTGGAATGGATGAAACGATAATATCTGATGACAGATAAGGAAGTTGTGATAAAGTCAAATGAACTCCATTCCTTTCTACTATATCTGATCTGTGTTCTCTGTTGGCTGCACAACATATTTGCTATCATCTGAAGTTTCGCTCTTAAGAGTGACGTGAGTGCCTCGTACAATTATTATTTTACTACCTTAATGTGTTTAAGAGTATATCTGGAGATCGAGTTAAATAAATAAAAGTCGCTGCAATTAAGACATGACAGTTGTACACCAAACTGCTAACTGACACGATAATGCATGTCAGTTTTGTGCTGCACGATCGTATTTCCAAAACATTTGTGTTCACAAAATAATGTGTTCACATTAACAAGTTATTATATTACATTGACTAACGTAATACTAATTTGGCACGGACACAATCTAATGTAGACCGCCCCTACACCTACTTGGTGTAGACACAATATAATGTAGACCTCCCCTACACCTACTTGGTGTAGACACCATCTAATGTAGACCGCCCCCACACCTACTTGGTGTAGACACAATTTAATGTAGACCTCCCCTACACCTACTTGGTGTAGAAACCATCTAATGTAGACCGCCCCCACACCTACTTGGTGTAGACACAATTTAATGTAGACCGCCCCTACACCTACTTGGTGTAGACACAATTTAATGTAGACCTCCCCTACACCTACTTGGTGTAGACACCATCTAATGTAGACCTCCCCTACACCTACTTGGTGTAGACACCATCTAATGTAGACCGCCCCTACACCTACTTGGTGTAGACACCATCTAATGTAGACCGCCCCTACACCTACTTGGTGTAGACACCATCTAAGGTTGACCGCCCCTACACCTACTTGGCGTATACACCATCTGATGTTGACCGCCTCTACACTTACTTGGTGTAGACACCATCTAATGTTGACCGCCCCTACACCTAAGTGGCGTATACACTATCTGATGTTGACCGCCCCTACACCTACTTGGCGTAGACACTATCTAATGTTGACCGCCCCTACACCTACTTGGTGTAGACACTATCTAATGTAGAACGCCCCTACACCTACTTGGTGTAGACACCATCTAATGTTGACCGCCCCTACACCTACTTGGCGTATACACCATCTGATGTTGACCGCCTCTACACTTACTTGGTGTAGACACTATCTGATGTTGACCGCCCCTACACCTACTTGGCGTAGACACTATCTGATGTTGACCGCCCCTACACCTACTTGGTGTAGACACTATCTAATGTTGACCGCCCCTACACCTACTTGGCGTAGACACTATCTAATGTTGACCGCCCCTACACCTTCTTGGCGTAGACACTATCTAATGTTGACCGCCCCTACACCTACTTGGCGTAGACACTATCTGATGTTGACCGCCCCTACACCTACTTGGTGTAGACACCATCTAATGTTGACCGCCTCTACACCTACTTGGCGTAGACACTATCTAATGTTGACCGCCTCTACACCTACTTGGCGTAGACACTATCTGATGTTGACCGCCCCTACACCTACTTGGTGTAGACACTGTCTAATGTTGACCGCCCCTACACCTACTTGGCGTAGACACTATCTAATGTTGACCGCCCCTACACCTACTTGGCGTAGACACTATCTAATGTTGACCGCCCCTACACCTACTTGGCGTAGACACTATCTAATGTTGACCGCCCCTACACCTACTTGGTGTAGACACCATCTAATGTTGACCGCCCCTACACCTACTTGGCGTAGACACTATCTGATGTTGACCGCCCCTACACCTACTTGGTGTAGACACCATCTAATGTTGACCGCCCCTACACCTACTTGGTGTAGACACCATCTAATGTTGACCGCCCCTACACCTACTTGGTGTAGACACCATCTAATGTTAACCGCCCCTACACCTACTTGGTGTAGACACTATCTAATGTTGACCGCCCCTACACCTACTTGGTGTAGACACCATCTAATGTTGACCGCCCCTACACCTACTTGGTGTAGACACCATCTAATGTTGACCGCCCCTACACCTACTTGGTGTAGACACTATCTAATGTAGAACGCCCCTACACCTACTTGGTGTAGACACCATCTAATGTTGACCGCCCCTACACCTACTTGGCGTATACACCATCTGATGTTGACCGCCTCTACACTTACTTGGTGTAGACACTATCTGATGTTGACCGCCCCTACACCTACTTGGCGTAGACACTATCTGATGTTGACCGCCCCTACACCTACTTGGTGTAGACACTATCTAATGTTGACCGCCCCTACACCTACTTGGCGTAGACACTATCTAATGTTGACCGCCCCTACACCTTCTTGGCGTAGACACTATCTAATGTTGACCGCCCCTACACCTACTTGGCGTAGACACTATCTGATGTTGACCGCCCCTACACCTACTTGGTGTAGACACCATCTAATGTTGACCGCCTCTACACCTACTTGGCGTAGACACTATCTAATGTTGACCGCCTCTACACCTACTTGGCGTAGACACTATCTGATGTTGACCGCCCCTACACCTACTTGGTGTAGACACTGTCTAATGTTGACCGCCCCTACACCTACTTGGCGTAGACACTATCTAATGTTGACCGCCCCTACACCTACTTGGCGTAGACACTATCTAATGTTGACCGCCCCTACACCTACTTGGCGTAGACACTATCTAATGTTGACCGCCCCTACACCTACTTGGTGTAGACACCATCTAATGTTGACCGCCCCTACACCTACTTGGCGTAGACACTATCTGATGTTGACCGCCCCTACACCTACTTGGTGTAGACACCATCTAATGTTGACCGCCCCTACACCTACTTGGTGTAGACACCATCTAATGTTGACCGCCCCTACACCTACTTGGTGTAGACACCATCTAATGTTGACCGCCCCTACACCTACTTGGTGTAGACACTATCTAATGTTGACCGCCCCTACACCTACTTGGCGTATCAGCTCGAAGAGTCATCAAGGGCAGGATCACGTTGGACACGCACGGGCCGATCTCAATCTTGGCGTCCGCCATGATAACCACGTGACTCATGCATTCATTAGATCGTGTGGAGCAACACGTCACTCCTAGCGACACCTGCGGATACAGTCGACTTTAAATAATAATATAAATATCCGTACATATCATATATTTTAATAATCAGCGAAACAAGCATACTAACACAAAACAAACCAAATGTATATTACCTTCAATATATTTGCTGTTCTCTGAATCTTCCACGATAACACAACTTTGACGACGCCCAGTACGTTAAACGTTTCGGGCACTTCAACATTGTCTTCCTTTGCTGAAATGCGAATATCCGTTAATAATGGTAATCAAACCGTAGCATATATACAACAAATATATGGCATGCTTATTATAACTAATGCATTCCAGTACGAACACATTCTCAACTCGCACACGTAAAAAGGTAGGTTCATATACAGCGCAGTATCCAATCCTCAGGACCACTCAAAGCGCTTTACACTTTACTTCCCAGACAGACCTGTTCACTCAGACACCATCTCAACCTCTCTGGGAAGCATCCAGCCATATGCTACAATTAATGTGTGAAGGCTGCTCGTACACATAGCCACCATTGTCTATAGCCAGGTACTCGTTTATACAGCTAGGTGAACTGGAGCAATGCAGCGTGCACAAACTTGCCCAAGGTTTCAACATCGCAGTACAGGATTCGAACCCGAGTCCTCTTAGTCGAGAGTCGGAAGCTCTACCCCTGAGCCACTGTGCTCTACATTTGTTCACTCAATATTTGTTTGCAACAGGTTATTGTGGTCTATGGTATCGAAGGCGTTTGATAGGTCAATATATATATATATAATATACGTATGTTGAAGGTGTTGTTGTTGTTTCCACTTGACCTATTATCTACAAGATTTAACAGAGCCATGTATGAGGATTATGTGTTCACGAAAACGTATTGTTCTGATAATGTTTTGGACTGTTTGGGGAAACGTTCAAGTCGATAATACATCTAACACTCCGGAATGTTCGAGAAACATGGCAAGATTGAGATGGTCCTATATTGTTGTAGAAGTATTTCTGGTTATGATGTGTGTACACTGGGATTACCTTTGTTACTTTGTATTGATGCAGTAAACTATTTAGGAAGTCAGTTCTTACACAGTCTCAAAACAATGCTCAAGACAGAGCTGGCTCAAGAGGCAGGAATGCTTAATACTAGCCAGAAAAGGACCTGTAAGAACCTTTAAGAATAATATGTGGATCAATGTTGTCAAAACCACCAAGTACGTTGGACGTAGTATTACGTATAGTGACACAATTTCCACAGGACCGGTAGGTTGACAGAAAACGTTGTTAGGATATGTGTTGCCACATTCATTTGGATAATTATTTGTTACAGGTATGTTTTGACAAGAGTTGATGACACACATACAAATAGTCTGCACGTATACCTGCATGCATATATAAATGCATATTGTGATGGTGCTGGATATTGCATTATACTATTTGTTTTTGGAGCGATTAGACGGGTAACATTATGATTGTATTAATAGTAGTTTGTTTATTTCCAACAAAAAATAAACCAACTGTGCATCTCGTTATTCCAAAACGTAGCATATTGAACCTGTAAATATGTTATGAATAAACATGTTCAGCTTTGACCTGTCGAATATGATTGATAGGGTAATATGGTAACAAACTGATATAACTTAAATCATGCTTATATCGCATACGAAGTAAATTGGGTTGATCATTGTTCGACTTGATTATATGTACTTAGTGCCACAAATGGCCAACTCACTGAAGTCATGTACGGAGACGCTGAAGATTGCTTTCCAAGAGTTGAGCCCGATGGTCAGTTCGAGCTGGCATGGGTCATAGCGGACGAAGGCCGTGAGTGTGTGATGGTAGACGAAGAGCTTCAAGTCGACGCAACAACTCACGCTGGTGCACGTCGTGTCGAAGCGACAGTAGACGTTCGGTCCAACGCTGCTGCCGTCGTTAAAGCAGTCTGTAAATGCAAAGCTTAGTGATCTATATTATGAAATAATGTGTCTCTGTATGTGTGTTTGTTTGTTTGTATTTTGTATGGTTGATTCTGTGCTTGCTTTTCTGCCTGCCTGCCTGCCTGCCTGCCTGCCTGCCTGCCTGCCTCCTGCCTCCGCCTCCGCCTCCGCCTCCGCCTCCGCCTCCGCCTCCGCCTCCGCCTCCGCCTCCGCCTCCGCCTCCGCCTCCGCCTCCGCCTGCGCCTGCGCCTGCGCCTGCGCCTGCGCCTCCGCCTCCGCCTCCGCCTCCGCCTCCGCCTCCGCCTCCGCCTCCGCCTCCGCCTCCGCCTCCGCCTCCGCCTCCGCCTCCGCCTCCGCCTCCGCCTCCGCCTCCGCCTCCGCCTCCGCCTCCGCCTCCGCCTCCGCCTCCGCCTCCGCATCTGCTTCTGTATGCCTGTCTACCTGCCGCCCTCTTTATTTGCACAAATCATCCGTTATATGGTTACACAGAGACACATTGTCGACGACTGTATCCCGTCACATACGCATACTTTAGTATATGTACATAACGCAACATAAGTTCGTCGCTGTACGTACGTGGGTCGGAGGAGAGGTAGCGGTTGATGAGTCTCTGACGCGCTCCGCTGCTTGACCGGCCACGCGTGACGAGAGCTTGCTTTAGCTCAACGACATCCATCATTTCCGGATTGATGCAGGTTTGTTGATTCATCCTCTTATGAAGCGAAACAATACAATTGTTACACATTTCACATTTTGAAATTAGTATGTAGTAATTATTGCTTTATAAATGTCTGAAGCAACTCCTGATGCGATAGTATTTAAAGATATAAATGAATGTGCAGCCATATACAATTTATCATGAGTGAGAAATAACGGATAAATATGAATATATGTGTATTTTGTTCTATTGAAGGTACGTTGCCATTTATTACGTATAATATGATATTTAACATATTACTCTTGCAATTAAATTTAAATTCCAATAGTGAAATGTGAATATTTAAGAAAAATGACTAACCTCGACTTTCTTTAGTATGTTATTGATGTTAGTCTTCGTTGTAGACAGACCGACATGTTCGAGATAGTCCAGTATTTTATTAAGACTTATGGAGTTCATGTTAAAATTGAAAACATCCTTCATCTTCGTCAAATCTGGCAGTCGTAAACCCTTGGCAAAATCTGTGAATCACACGCAAGGTTATTCACTGAGATACAAATATGTGAAGTTAATAAATTTACTAAAACACTAATATAACATGCATTGGAAGTTATATTGGTTTGCCTGATCGATAACACGGCGTTATTATGGCGTTATTGTGTTTGTTGTTACGTTAAAAACCAATGGCATGTAAACCAAGTCAAGGAAACCAACATAATTGCTCTGGCCTAACTCATTACACGTCATATATTACACATTTGCTTATCCCTTCTTTCACATCTAAATACAATTTCTTGTTACAATAAATCATAAATTATAGACATATATTTATGGTCACGTGTATTATTCAAATGAAGAACGAAATACAGCATAGGTACATACGCACTCACGCACACACGCACACGCACGCACGCACGCACGCACGCACGCACGCACGCACGCACGCACGCACGCACGCACGCACGCACCACCACACACACCACACACACACACACACACACACACACACACACACACACACACACACACACACATATTGTCGGCGATTGTATCACGTCACATGCTTACTTTACTTTAACTTTCTTACAAATATCTTTATATATTATACATATTTGGCACATTACCGTTTATCTTATCGTTAAACTTGCTGGTTCCTCGTTTCTTCCCGTCATTTTCCTCCATGACATCAACATCCAAATCTTCTGTTGTTCCGACTATCGGTGGAGTCATATCACTTTGCTTCAGATTTCCAAGAAGCATTCCTTGACTGATAGTTTCACCCTAAATTGTTTGCATAACATTAGAGTCATTATGTTTGTTTAAATCCGATATATAAATTTCACTTTTTTTACAATATTAATTAGCTATTATAACTGAATATGAAAATTTGTTAATTTAAGGTAATTTAATAGTGTAGTTGTGGTGGAAACACATCAAAACGTTGCATGTATGAATATGTTAAAGTAGTTTATGTAATTGTTTCAAAGATACTGTTCTGAATAAACACAATTGTTTTGTTTTGTGTCATGATTGCATCAGCACACACTGGCCATGCGTATTTAGCAGAGCCTTTGTTACGGTTTTCTATTGAAGAAATATTATTGCTATCGTACCGTTTGCTATATTTTACAATAAACACTTTAACATTTAATACATGATTATATCACCATGCGTTTTATAAATTCGCGTTACAAATAATATGTTCAGACGTGTTGTAAACGGCAGCCAAGTTAATTTACTGTTAGCAATACGGATGCTTAAATTGCGGAATCCATTAAATATATGTGGTGTGGCAAATAGTGCAATTCACGTCGGATTAACATTGGCTTAGAATCTCGATAATCCTAGAGTGATACATTTCGTTGTTTTTAACCTGATCCATCGTCGTCAGGCATTATTAGGATCAACAAAAGTAATATTATTATTATTCCCATAATAATTATAAAAATATTAATAATTACTGTTATTATATATCTATTATTATATATGTTATATATATATATATATATATATAATATATATATATATATATATATATATATATATATATATATATATATATATATATATATATATATATATATATATATATATATATATATATATATATTATATATATATATATATATAAAAATATATATACTCATTATTATTATTTTTGAAAGGAAACATATCTGGGCATTCCAAAATGAAAACTTCCAAAAGAAACAGTACTAACCATCCAGCGAAGTACGTAATGATCGCATTCCTGTACCCAACGCGGGGGCGGCATCTTCCTCTTGCGGAGGTAGCTAGTTGGGTCGATGGCCGTGTCTCTCTTCACCAAGGCTACGTGTACGTGAGGGTCCCTACACCAGGACGGCGTGACGCCCTGTCCCAACGTCTCTCCGGCAGCCACCTGCGTGAAGGTTAGGCGATAAATGGTAATCGACACGCAGCACATATCTTGTAAAGATTACCAATAATCGCATTTATGTCATGTTATTTTATCTAAGACAATTTGACCGTTAACAAATAGCAAACTAACATCAAGGTAGATAAACGCGGCCATTAAATATATATCTACAGGATATTAATTAAGTATATCTATAAACCAACAAAAGACATACATCTGCCTGTGCATTTTTCATCGCTATATTCATACTTATTTTTATAACGTTTAGCTATTAGAATTACTATGCATATATATATATACACACACCCCTGAAACGGACAGCCGTCCATGATTTCAAATATAGTTTTATTTATTTAATATTATTTCCCACCCGGGTACGCCGGGTAACTCAACTAGTGTTTCATTATTTAAATATAATTGCTACAAAATATATATTTTAGGAAAGTTTAGCTTATATTTGTATAGTTGTATTAAGTCAAATTATAAAGAAATTATGTAGACTTGCCTCTTTTTCTACGATGTTCAAATGAATGTTGCTGATAATAGCCACAACGCTCTTCATTTCATTGACCGTAATGGTGACTTCACGAGGTCCAGTCCGCTTTAGTTGCCCGCCGTAAGGAGCAACGATCTGCAACAGATGCACAGACAACACACGTAGTTTTCGAAGAGCAAAGTCACAATAAAGTAACATGTAGACCGATTAATAGAATGGTGAAAATAGTTTAACAATTAGTAATTGTTGTGTCAGAACGACTTGTACTAGTACGTTTAATTATGAATGAGTGTTGACTTGTACTCGTCACACACACACACGCACGCACCCACGCACCCGCGCACCCACGCATCCACGCACCCACGCATCCACGCACCCACGCACCCGCGCACCCGCGCACCCGCGAACCACGCATCCACGCACCCACGCACCCACGCACCCACGCACCCACGCATCCACGCACCCGCGCACCCGCGCACCCGCGAACCACGCATCCACGCACCCACGCACCCGCGCACCCGCGCACCCCGCACCCGCGCACCCGCGCACCCGCGCATCCACGCACCCGCGCACCCGCGCACCCGCGCACCCGCGCACCCGCGCACCCGCGCATCCGCGCACCCGCGCACCCGCGCACCCGCGCACCCGCGCACCCGCGCACCCGCGCACCGCCCGCGCACCGTCGAGCCGCGCACCCGCGCACCCGTACCCGCGCCTGCGTCAGCCACGACGACGCCGCGCACCCGCGCACCCGCACCGCACCACCCCGCGACCCCGCACCCGCGCACGCCACGCACCCCGCACCCCGCCCGCGCACCGCGACCCACGCACCCCGCACCCACGCACCCACGCACCCACGCACCCACGCACCCACGCACCCACGCACCCACGCACCCACGCACCCGCACCACGCACCCACGCACCCACGCACCCACGCACCCACGCACCCACGCACCCACGCACCCACGCACCACGCACCCACGCACCCACGCACCCACGCACCCACGCACCCACGCACCCACGCACCCGCACGCACCGCGCACCCGCGCACCCACGCACCCACGCACCCACGCACCCACGCACCCACGCACCCACGCACCCACGCCACGCACCCACGCACCCACGCACCCACGCACCCACGCACCCACGCACCCACGCACCCACGCACCCACGCACCCACGCACCCACGCACCCACGCACCCACGCACCCACGCACCCACGCACCCACCGCACCCCGCCCCCCGCCGCGCCGCGCCGCGCCCGCGCCGCGCACGCGCCCACGCGCCGCGCCGCGCACCGCCCACCGCGCCCGCACCCACGCACCCACGCACCCACGCACCACGCACCCACGCACCCACCACCACGCACACCACGACACACACACCCACACCACACACACACACACACACGCACACACCACACACACACACACACACACACCCAAACAAACAAACAAACACACACGCGCGCGCATGCACATACACCGCATGCACCGTTACATTTGCATGCAACACCTACCGGCTGCCCATGAGTGACTTCAAGCATTATGCCTTTATGGGTGTAGTGTCGCATCCGACCAGTTTGCCAGAAACCATCGCCACATGACGACGATTGAAGCAGTTTTCGTGGCCAGTCGTCGTGCATCTTAGGTCCGAAGATTTCTTCTAGCAGCGTACGAGCTGTCTGATATCTACGTTGTGGAGATGACGTATATGGTATATATCAAAACATTTCAAACACAATTATATCAAAAACACTAGCAACATTAGGTGCAGTAGCCACCTTATACTAGACAGGATAAAGATGATGTGTCACATATATATATATATATATATATATATATATATATATATATATATATATATATATATATATATATATATATATATATAAAACACCTTATGTTGCCCGTGCTGTTAGAATCATTGTGTTCGATTATTTTCGGTTACTGTTGCTATTATTATTGTTAGTGGTGGTGAAGCTGTCGATACAGCACTTGTTGCATTACATGTTACATTACTATTTTATTCCTATTGTATTGTCTCAGTTCACATAATGTGAAATATCCTGATATAATCATCCGATTCGTACCCGGTGTTGATGTTTCGCCAGCCCACTTTGACGTTTTTCACAGCCTGTGTGAACACGTCGTACGCCTGCTGGAAAGGTTCAAGCAGTTGCTCCAAGAGCCGAAGCGGTTCCTCCAGTTCCTCTGTCAACACCTTCTTGATCTCCTCCAGTGCCGAGGTCTTCATCTTTGTCTGTGAACACACACCATAGATATCAAAGGCAAGTTCCTAGGTAGCCCATTATCGAATATTCTTTCTGCGCCCAGTGATTTAATAAACAACGCATTTGCATTCCACGTGACTTGTGGGAAAATTGCCATTGATAAATGCTTCCAAATCTGACATTCTAACTGTGATTCGGATTCTAACCAACATGAGTTATTCCGACTCAGAATCCACCCACTCTACTATAATTTGACAAACACGGTTGTAATTCAGGTTGCAATATTATGTCGCGCATCTAAGGTCCGAAGAGCGATGTTTGTTGCTTATCCCGAATCCGATATCAACACACATTTTTCCTCGATTCCAACGACTCTGCGCCCACTGGCCTTTAGGATACTATAATACCAATGTCGCTGGACAAAATGTCAATGGCAATTTATTAAAGCACAATAACCTCGACTAACGCCGATAGATGGCGCCACCGCTAGTCACCCTCACCACGTCAGCAAGTCAGGACTGCGAGCAACAAGTGATCCTTGAACGCGTGTAGCCGGATATAGATCACGTATGTTTGGGCAACACTTTGAACACAGCATTTCTTTGCAGGGAACTGAACTGAGTCTTATACATTGGAATCATTCAATAAAAATGTACCACCACCGTCAGGCATATTACACCATCGTTGGTAGGGCAGCATGCATATTACAACAATACCGATTAAAGGAATGACAATTTTGACAAGTGATGGCCAGCCCGGTATTATGGATTGCACTAGATCGTGTTACTTACTAGGCTAACTCCGGTGAACCCTTCTGCGATGTCATTTGCAGAATGAACTCTCTTGAGCCACGTCACTGTGTCCTCTAAAGACTTCTTGACCCCTATCACGCGCGACGAGACATCCTCCAGTACCGTCATGTCAAACCAGTAGGGACGGTTTTCTGTTGAAGCCAACCATATATTTGCAGCTTGACCTTTTGTTACCATGGTAGTTTTATGCAATTAATATTCAATCATATCTCGCTAAATATATTGCATATCCATATCATAATAATGTGGTTTGTTTAATACAATACTAATGTAAAGCAGATATTACTGCTTTAAACGATTGAGCAGAGATATATGTCATGGTAAACATCACACTGAACATGTTAACATGAAATAGTTTGCTCAAAAGCGAACTATGCTGAATGTCGTAGAAAGTATACATACCTTTTGTGAAAACATTTGCCTCTTCGACTTTGTGTTTGGTGTCCAAGATGCCAGCAATAGCCACCGAAATTCTTTTCATGAAACATATTGAAATATGACTGGATGACAAGTCCTCGCATGCGTTGATATCAGTATGTGCTAAGAGTAATGTTATCAGTACTGATCGTCATCATTGTAATTTGCCCACTGAGAAAAATGTAGCAATGTATTTAAAATAAACTATAATAAAATTATTTTATAAGTAGTTTATATTAGTAATGTAAACCACAAAGGCCTAAATACAAGCCTTTACATAATTTCATGTTCTACATACATACATGCATACGTGAATACATACATATACATACATGCATACCTGCATACATGCATACATGCATACATGCATGCAAGCACACATGCACACATGCACACATGCACACATGCACACATGCACACATGCACACATGCACACATACACACATGCATACATTCATACATTCATACTTGCATACATGCACACATACATACATACATAAATACATACATACATACATACTACATACATACATACATACATACATACATACGTACGTACGTACTACATACATACATACATACATACATACATACATACATACATACATACATACATACATACATACATACATACATACATACATACATACATACATACATAAATGCTAACATGCATACCTGCATACACACATGCAAACACACACGCATGTGTACGCACACTTACGCACACAGCCACGCACACGCACGCCCACGCCCACGCCACGCACGCACACGCACACGCACACGCACACGCACACGCACACGCACACGCACACGCACACGCCACACGCACGCCACGCCACGCCACGCGCCGCACGCCCACGCCCACGCCCACGCCCACGCCCCACGCCACGCCACGCCACGCCGCACGCCACCGCCACCGCCGCACGCCGCACGCCCACGCAGCCGCCACGCGCCAGCACACGCACGCACACGCACACGCACACGCACACGCACACGCACACGCACACGCACACGCACACGCACACGCACACGCACACGCACACGCACACGCACACGCACACGCACACGCACACGCACACGCACACGCACACGCACACGCACACGCACCGCACAGCACCGCACACGCGACACGCACACGCAGCCACGCCGCACACGCACACGCACAGCACACGCACACGCACACGACACGCAGCACGCACACGCACACGCACACGCACACGCCACACACGCACACGCACCGCACACGCACGACGACACGCACACGCACCGCACGCACGCACACGCACACGCACACGCACGCACGCGCACGCACGCCACGCCACGCACACGCACACGCACACGCACACGCACACGCACACGCACACGCACACGCACACGCACACGCACACGCACACGCACACGCACACGCACACGCACACGCACACGCACACGCACACGCACACGCACACGCACACGCACACGCACACACACACAGCACACGCACACGCACACGCACACGCACACGCACACGCACACGCACACGCACACGCACACGCACACGCACACGCACACGCACACGCACACGCACACGCACACACACACACACCACGCACACGCACACGCACACGCACACAACGCACACGCACACCACACGCACACACACACACACACACCACACCACACACACACACACAAGCACATGATTACCTTACTATGCCTTCTCCTATCTCTTGTATGGCAGATTGTGGATTAATCAAAAGTTTCCTTATGGCTTTGGTAATGCCATTGTAGGATCGTGTGATTTCTCTCCACGCCCACGGGACAACTGTATTAATGCTGTCAGCGATAGCCTGTAAAGAAACATGTGATAAAGTAGAACACATATATCTTACGGCTATGGTTATATAAACAACCTGCCCTCCTAATTGCCTGCCCGACTGCCCGCCTGCCCGCAATTACGGTTTTGCAGTGTAGATGGGGCGCACGCTCTCTCCTCTCTCTCTCTCTCTCTCTCTCTCTCTCTCTCTCTCTCTCTTCTTCTCTTCTCTCTCTCTCTCTCTCTCTCTCTCTCTCTCTCTCTCTCTCTCTCTCTCTCTCTCTCTCTCTCTCTCTCTCTCTCTCTCTCTTCTCTCTGTCTCTCTGTCTCCCTGTCTCCCTGTCTCCCTGTCTCCCTGTCTCCCTGCCTGCCTGCCTGCCTGCCTGCCTGCCTGCCTGCCTGCCTGCCTGCCTGCCTGCCTGCCTGCCTGCCTGCCTGCCTGCCTGCCTGCCTGCCTGCCTGCCTGCCTGCCTGCCTGCCTGCCTGCCTGCCTGCCTGCCTGCCTGCCTGCCTGCCTGCCTGCCTGCCTGCCTGCCTGCCTGCCTGCCTGCCTGCCTGCCTGCCTGCCTGCCTGCCTGCCTGCCTGCCTGCCTGCCTGCCTGCCTGCCTGCCTGCCTGCCTGCCTGCCTGCCTGCCTGCCTGCCTGCCTGTCTGTCTGCCTTCGCCTTCTGTCTGGTCTGTCTCTCTCTTTTCACTTTTAGTCCTGTCCCTACTGCTTTCTCCCATGACACATATGTACACTCATAGCCACAGCCACAGCCACAGCCACAGCCACAGCCACAGCAACAGCACAGCCACAGCCACAACCACAGCCACAGCCACAGCCACAGCCACAACCGCAGACACAGCCACATCCACAGCCACAGCCACAGCCCACACCACAGCCACACCCAGACAACACACCACACACACCACACACACACACACACACACACACACACACACACACACACACACACACACACACACACAACACACACAAACACACACAACACACACACACACACACAAACAAAAAACACACACACGCACGACACCACCACCACACACACACACACACACACACACACACACACACACATACATACACACTCACACGAATACTTACATCATAGAAAATCATAATTTTGACCTTGATGTCGCTGAAGAGAGTCGTGACTTTAGTTATCAGGTCTTTTACTTGGGTGACGACTGGTGGCAGTTCAACGAACTTTCCGATAGCACTATATAAGCGCTGTCCGATCCGCCGTAGATTAAAGACCTTGCGTGGAAGCTGCTTGACAGCTTCAGACAAATGTGTGGCTGTATCGCTAAAGATCGTGTCCTTAAAAGACACAAGACTCTTGAAGGACTTGACGGCATCTTTCATCGTTGTAACAACTTTATTTACAACATTGTTGTAAAGCGCAGCAAACCTTTGAGTTTGGTCGTAGCTGTCTTCCTGCAAGCATATTTAACATAATAAACATCAATATTGCATCAAACGTAGTATTTGAGAAAAAAACATGAATCTAGTCTAGGGTTTCCATATTCCACACGGACAAAACATGGTAAGAATCCTCCGTCCCGGTGTAAAAGGACAACATACTTATTTATTTTTATAAATATAGAATATTCCGTGTTTTAAGGGGCGGGTAGCAACCCTACATGATTCATGAATCACAACCATAAATGAGTCATGAATTAACCACCGAAAATTGAAATGTGCTCTTTTTAATGCGTTTATTCGTTCTGATTTGTCTCACCTTTAGAATGTTCAGTTCATATTCAATGCGTCCTTTGAAACACAGCTCAGCTCTGAATATATCGTAGTCGACTCCAAACATCCCTACATGTAGTTCTGCCCACGCTTTGTCTAGAATGTCGACTTTCGCATATGATTGAAGAGGCTCTGAAACGTTGTCATTGCAATTTAAGAAGCAGAGCAAGACGTTGTTATTTTATACTTAATATGTGTTATATATCATGGGTCTTAGTAATGTAGTTTTTAATAGTTATGGTACTAACAATTTTGGTGTTTGACATAGATACATTTTTTCAACAACAACAACAATTCGTATGAATAACTTATTATGTTTAAAGATATATTTAAAACAATATATGCATATCATGTTGTGTACAGTTTCTAACATATTTTACAGCGGAATATTTGTTATTATATGTTGTAATTGTGTATCAATTAACGTTAAACTATTCAAACAATTGTTATTCTATTCACACCCATGACCGGAGAAGGACTCCCTAATTTGGCGGTGTCGAAATGCAAAAATGATTATTATTATTATATTGTTGTTGTTATTGTTATTTACTGTTATGACATCAGTGTGCATAAATACACGGAAGGTAAACATAGTAAAAATACAATTGATAAATTGTTTTGCATTTTATGTGTAAGTAAACCCGTCAAAATGTGAAACTCACTAATCTGGACGTCCATCATATTCTTGATGCTCACACCAATCGAAGCTCCCAGTTTGCTCCCACCTGCGCTTTCCGCCCAGTGTACGGAGGGGAGCTCCCGATGGAATTTGAATCCTTTCCAGATGCGAGAGAGTGAACTACAAAGACTTCTCTTCATGCGGCTATGTTCAACTTGTGTTGTGTTATGAGACCTTTAAGGGAATTGGCACAAAGTAATTGCATTAATAACATGTATAATACTAAATAATATGTATAATACTAAATAACTAGTACCATAATCCAAACTGTCCCAAAATATGTACCAGCGATAACATCATGGAAGGTGGAAGCAGCACTACGAAATATGAAGAATGGCGCAGCAACAGACAACCACCATATAGACATCGAGACACTGAAAGTAGGGGAAGATATCATCTCGAAGACGCTTGCTAAGCTGGACACTAAATGCTTATCAGAAAGACGAATACCCACAGCGTGGAAGAACACTAAGATGGTGATAATCTCAATAATTACAATCTGATATGTTTATTATCAAACATCTATGAAGTACTCACGAAAGTACTGAAGAAAAGGCTAGAGAAGACAGTCGACAAAAACCAGCCACGAGGGCAAACTGGAATCAGAAGCGGATATTCAACGACAGACCACATCCACGTCGTAAACAAACTGAAGGAGAAGTGCAGAGAATATGATATCGTACGCTTCATAGCATTCGTCGACATTCCACCATTCCTCTCGCCTCTCAGCATTCCTCGTGCCATGGCGGCGCCCAGCATCACGCCAGTCCATTCCGGGATGTTGTCCTCCCATCTCTTTTTCTGTCTGCCTCGTCTTCTCCCTCCTTGCACTGTGCCCTGCAGGATTGTCTTGGCAAGCCCTGACGATCTTGTTATGTGCCCGTACCATTTCAGTTTGCGTCGTTTTACTGTGGTCAAGAGGTCTTCGTGGGGCCAATGGCTTGCCGAGTTCTGTTTCGCACCTCTTCGTTAGAGATGTGGTCTCTGTTGGTGATGCCGAGGAGCTTTCTGAGGCATCTCAAATCCATGGCCTATATCCTTCTCTCTGTATCTGCTGTTAGTGTCCAAGACTCACAGGCGTGCAGGAATATGGACATGACTAGGGAGCGCATCAGTCTGAACTTTGAGTTGAGTGCTATTTTCCTGTCATTCCAGATGGTCTTGAGTTTTCGAGTGCTGCTATGGTTTGGGCGATCCTTGCGACAATTTCAGGTTTGGATCCTTCATCTGCGATGGTTGCTCCCAGATATTTGCACCTGTTGACGCAATCTAGTTTCTCGCCGTTGACCCTGATGTCAGTGCTGATGTCATTGGTGTTGTTGGTCATCAGTGTGGTCTTCTCTGCATTGTTCTGCATGCCGAAGGTTGTAGAAGTCTTGTCAAAACAATGAGATTTAAAGAAGAATCACGGCCGGATGGACAGCAGTCGCCAAGTACCGCGACATTGGGACATACTTGAAGAGACAATACGTAATTTCAGCAATGACATACGGCGCGGAAACATGGGCATTCACCACCCAAGCAAATAAGAAACTAGCAGCCGCAAAAACAAAGATGGAAGGGAGTATGTTACATACCGGGACAGAAAAACAAACATCTGGGTAAGACAAAAGACACATATCGCAGACGTGATTGAACAAGTCAGAAGACGGTAGTGGATCTGGGCAGGGCACGTCAGCAGGATACGAGATAACCGATGGACACTCCGTATCACCACTTGGAAACCGTACGAAAGGAAAAGACCAAGAGGAAGGCCGGGGAGACGGCGGAGAGATGAACTAGACCACTATTGGAAGGGTACCATCGGCAGAGGATACCGCAAGATAGGCAGATGTGGAAGCAGCATGCTGAGGCCTTCGCCCAACCACGGGACGCTATGGCTGTACAATGAGATAATGATGATTATATTAAATATTATATTTAGTATATATATATATTGTACCTTTGAGATCACATGCTGCATAATAGTATTTGTAGCTATGTCGTATTTGTTTTCAGATTATAAATCCACAGCGAATTGTGTGGATGTTATTGACCTGGCGTAGAGGGGGTCGAGTAAAGCGTGGATGTTACTGACCTGGCGTAGACGGGGGCTAGTAAAGTGTGGATGTTACTGACCTGGCGTATACAGGGTCGAGTAAAGTGTGAATGTTACTGACCTGGCGTAGACGGGGTCGAGTAAAGTGTGAATGTTACTGACCTGGCGTAGACGGGGTCGAGTAAAGTGTGAATGTTACTGACCTGGCGTAGACG
>JAODUO010001776.1:130000-135000 GCA_025642075.2 Ridgeia piscesae
TGTAACGTCTCTACTTAGAGTGATGCAATATACATCGACTCTGTTTACCTCAGGTGCTGGTGCCGACAGGTCGATTAATTGAAAGAGAGCTCTCATCAGCAACTCGGCCTCGGGGAGTTTGGCGAGGAAGACGTGTTGCATCATGGCCGTGTAACAGTCCGAAGTGTGAGCCGCGCCTAAGACATCTATCATCGTCTGGCGGGCAACTTCCGACCGGTCCTTCTGGAGGTACGTCACTGTCATCCTGTTGATGTCCTCACGTCTAAGATGTCTCAACATCGTGACGATGTGACGGAAGCAAGGCAAGCCGGTGTGTACATCTAATGACATGATACATTGAACAGTTACGTGGGGTATATTGCATTTTTACCCTCTTAGCAGCCGTTGAAATTGGCTGTTTAATTAACATCATTACAATACATTGATCAATTTAAATAGCAACGGTGTATATCAAGAAGGCCAACATATTATGTAAGTCGGTCAGAAGTCAATGTCCAGGAAACGTTTCAATACAGAATAAGAAAAGTGTTCTTGTAAGACTCATATACTGATGATGATAATAATTTATTCTGCCAATCGTTCGTGAATTTGTCCGATGTTTCTGTACTGATACCAGCAACTGTAGACAGTGTTTCATTTTGCATAGTTATCATATAAAACATTCATATTGTGCACACACTTTGACATGCCTTTGACTTAACATGACGACCGGCTACTGAAATATGTACGTTGACAGCGACATTGTTTCGTTACATCACTCATAAAGACCAGCCGTCTCAGATTTCCCCCCGATAATTTGACATATTGTTCGCTGATGCACAAAAGCAGCCACGCTAGCGCCGTATCGTTGTTCTGGTACTGGAGACGATACATTTAGACATAAACCTCCAACGTTGTCATATTACTAGCGTAATCGCCAAACCTGAAGCGGCCTATATTTCTGAAGCGGTTAATTAGAGATAGGATTAGCCACCAATACTTAAGGAATGGAAATGCATTGTAGATATTGATTTATTGATAGTCTGACAGTGTCTTTAGCGAGTTTAAATGTCGCTCAGATCAGGACTTTTAGAAAGACCGCAGGATACATCTGTTTTAATCACCTACCCGCCGCACGGGCTTTCACTATGCAACTCATGTTCCCGCTGAATGTCTTCTGGATGTCGGACAAACGAACCTTCGATAGCGGCATCTGTAACCCATCAAAACAAGTCACCACCATCTGGAAGTGTTTCACAAATAATAACCTTCCAGTTACTACTGATGCGATCAGTTAAACGTTCGCAATATATAAATGTTCAGTATTATTTTTGATTATATTGCATCCATTACAGGGTGGGTAACATGCAATAATATATAATATTAAGTTAACACAAATTACATCACATAACACAAATATATATATATATATATATATATATATATATATATATATATATATAATATATATAAGTTGATTCTACATCTAGGATTAGGTAGCTAACTAAATTATTATAAGTTCTTAAAAATGTAGTGCGTAATGCCTAGCCAAACAGGAGTATGTGAAAAATGGAGATTACATGAACAAGGCATAATAATGATCATCGTTATTATATTAGGAAGTTAAATATGATAAATAACTCAAATTACTAAAATATGTCCGAAGTCGCATATGCTACTTTAACGAGACCAGAGTAATAACAAATGCAAATGCCTGAAACAGTCTTATACAACCACCATGTGTACCCAGACTTTCCATCAGTAAGACAAACCGAACGTGTGTGTGTACACCTTTATATACTCGCCTATGTTCTCCCGCTCTTTCAAATATCCGTGTGTTCAAATAAGAGACTCACTTTGATAGGCTAACGCGAGAAACATCCAACAGAATGTTGATTGTTACATGCACTGTTGTGTGCATAGCAGATAACAGTATGATAGAAACTGACCGGTTCTACTTTTAGCGTTCCGTTCTCCATGCTGCTCTGGTGATCTTCTGCATACTTCCTTTGGGTGTTCACAACTGGTTCAGCTCTGACAAACAACACCACAGATTTGGACGTTCCGCCCATTTTAGGCAGGTCTGAAACAATACATTAGTTTACCAACACATTGAACAAAAAACATATTACCATATAAAATATAACGTATTGTGTCTTACATTTATGACATGGTTCATTAAGGCTGTGTGAAACAAAGTTGCTGATGTTGATGATTTGCGAAATGTGTCCAGCAAAAGGTCTACCTATACGTGCAGCGAACTGCCTGCGCAAACATTAATATAATCGAATTCTAGACAACGGCTGAGCAAATATTACGCTTGTAAACATTTAAGTACCACAACTAGTTAGACAAAGAACCCGGCAGTGACCATGACAAAATTAATTTTTCTCCGTACATAACTTATATTTTCAGAATGATTACTGAAACATATTCAAACATACATAGCAAAATGTGCATTTTACTCCGTACATAACTAATTTTGTCAGAACGAGTACTCAAACATATTCAAACATAGATGGCAAAATGTGTCTTTTTCTACGTACATAACTGATTTTGTCAGAACGAATACGCAAACATATTCAAAGTTTTGATTTGGAGTATTCGTAGTAACAGAATGAACGTACTGAATTTGGCATTTCCTTTATTCAGTGCCTCAAGCGATTCAGGATTTCTTGGTCGGTAGCTACAAAGCAATAATGAAAACATAAATATATATATATACATATATATATATACATATATATACATATATATATATATATATATATATATATATATATATATATATATATATATATATATATATATATATATATATCACACAAACACACACGTATATATATATATATATGTATATATATATATATATAATATACATACATATATATGTATATATATATACTGGTTCACATAAACATAAACATACAAACACACAAACACCAACACTCACGCACACACATATATGTCCGAACCACTGAGAGCAATACTGTGATAAGAGCGTTTTGTACACAAACAAATGTACTTTCACAATATATATATATATATATATATATATATATATATATATATATCCTACCTCTTAGTAGCTTCGTTCGGTGAGTAAAACATTTCTTTTGTGACAATCTTTATGGGAATGTGCTTCGTCGTATCCAGGTGAATTATCTGAAATGTTTTAATGTGGCAGCACATTAGCTATAAGCTGGCCATGGCTTTACAAAATATTACATTAATAACTTATGCAGTGCAAATAAAGGCAAAGTGCATCTTCGTCCCTTGACGTGGTTTTCTCCCATGGCTCTTATGTGTACCTTGTTATTTTCACGTGTAGTATAATTATTTTCCTAAGAAATATTGTCCTAAGTCTTTATATGACTCGCCTCCATATACGTTGAAGTTGTATGCGTGTTTCTATTAGCTACTATAAGACCTCATATTCAATTAGTCATTATTTGGCAAAAAGGTTCTGCGCTGATGGTACCTTGCCAACACTTTGTCAAAGCTTTCCAGCTTCTTCGTAATCCGCTATTTGCAAGAAACCATTCCA
Source organism: Ridgeia piscesae (assembly GCA_025642075.2). Classification (NCBI taxonomy): domain Eukaryota; kingdom Metazoa; phylum Annelida; class Polychaeta; order Sabellida; family Siboglinidae; genus Ridgeia; species Ridgeia piscesae. The sequence goes on from JAODUO010001776.1 coordinate 133,527, forward strand.
TACGTTTTAGGGGTTAATCTTATAGACTCTGTCAGTATCGGGGTCTAAGCCCGGGTCCGCTACATGTGGTGTAGATCACATACCTTCTTGTGATCTTGGTCAGCATTCTCCAGCGCTTTTGTTAGTTTAACTTTCGTGAAGACGATCTCTTCATCCGTTGGATTAGCCTGGTATACTGCAGTGTGGGTACCTGTTAAAACATTAACTGAAACATGATAATTATGTTTACTATATATGAAGTAGCACTGACTCTAGTATTTTGCACATCGTTCCGTGCTTAAAATGTATGAATGAGAGGGTATTTTAAGGTTTGAAATAAATAGTCTACTGCATAGCCAATTTACCACTTCAAAAAGTTCGTCAATTAATATGTTCTATTCGTGAATGTCTTATGAACGATATTTGCGCAATTTTTGCACGTATTGTCAATTCTTGCTCCCGTACTTTGATTATTATTCCGTGGAGTGTGTGTGTGTCAGGTTTGAATTATGGACGATGTTGTCGTAACTTTGCATGTCACATGTGTGTTGTCACTTTTTGCGCCCGTACTCTGATTATTATTCGGGAGTGTGTGTGTGTGTGTGTGTGTGTGTGTGTGTGTGTGTGTGTGTGTGTGTGTGTGTGTGTGTGTGTGTGTGTGTGTGTGTGTGTGTGTGTGTGTGTGTGTGTGTGTGTGTGTGTGTGTGTGTGTGTGTGTGTGTGTGTGTGTGTGTGTGTGCGTATGTGTGTGCGTATGTGTGTGAGGAATGAATTATGGACGATGTTGTCGTAACTTTGCGTGTCCCATGCGTGTTGTCACTTTTGCGCCCCCCCGCTGCTGTCGTTTTCCCGTGTCATTCACTTCATCTCGCTATTATTGTGTGTGTGTGTGTGTGTGTGTGTGTGTGTGTGTGTGTGTGTGTGTGTGTGTGTGTGTGTGTGTGTGTGTGTGTGTGTGTGTGTGTGTGTGTGTGTGTGTGTGTGTGTGTGTGTGTGTGTGTGTGTGTGTGTGTGTGTGTGTGTGTGTGTGTGTGTGTGTGTGTGTGTGTGTGTGTGTGTGTGTGTGTGTGTGTGTGTGTGTGTGTGTGTGTGTGTGTGTGTGTGTGTGTGTGTGTGTGTGTGTGTGTGGGCGTATGTGTGTGAGGAATGAATTATGGACGATGTTGTCGTAACTTTGCGTGTCCCATGCGTGTTGTCACTTTGCGCCCCCCCGCTGCTGTCGTTTTCCCGTGTCATTCACTTCATCTCGCTATTATTCCTCTCGGATCAGAAATCACACACGATGCAATTAACGCGCGAAGGTAAAAATTATCCACTAACCAGTAACTCGGACTTTGAAAGCATGTTTTGACTATAAAAAATATGCACATGCAACGGAGATAACAATGATTACATTCAATTGTCATTCTGCCGCGACCCTTTTTTGTTACAATCCAATCCCACATGTCACGTGATACCAGTACGTCATATAATGGCATTGAATGCGTATTTTACC